>PVIR01006758.1:0-64207 GCA_004026965.1 Petromus typicus | reverse complement strand
GTATCAAAAATATCACTAAGGGACCAGAGATATATAGCTCAATGACACTTTCCCTGCCTGGCAAGTACAAGGTCACTATGAATCCACTTATTGCAAATAAATCTGACAATTACAACTTTTCTACAGCTTTAGAAAAGAGATTTAAAGAAGAAAAGCAGAAGACCTACAATTAGTGAATTAATTGTTTTATATGTCTTAGTGTTATATTTCTGTTAGACTGCAAGCTACTTGAAGGTATACACAAGGCTACAATTTTCCATCAGCAAAATCTGCAGTAGTGTCAACTACAGGATTACCCATCTATTGTCTGCTGATTTTTTAATCATATGTTTATCAGATCAATTTTTTCTCCTGAAACCACCTTAAAATGAAATCCCTTTCTTTTTTTTTTTTTTAATCTTTATTGGTACATTAAATATACACATCATGATTGCACTCCATAATGGGGATTTGTACCAGTATAAGACACAACTTAATTCTCATTTTTTTTCCCCTTTCTTTATATAGGGTAATAACATAGCTTCCTGTTTTTGAAGTATGGCATTTTCCACAATCTCTTTTCATAGTCCTTTAGCAGCAGGTCAAAGGAGATCTGAAAACCCAGTAATTTCATTATATTTCAACTTGCAGGATATAAATATCTTTATTTCTCTGCCAGGCATTTTATTTCTTTACTTGTTCGTGTCTTATAGCTTATGTGTCCTAAATTTTCAATCTCTTATCTGGCATTGGGCTTTAAATAGCTTTACTTCTTTAATCATCAGAAATATATCCCTGAGAGAAGGCCAGGTTCCAAAGACCAGGAGGCCAAAACTGAGGACAATTCAGTGCTGAGCACAATTAGGACAGTACCAGGCAGAAGCAAAAACTAAAGGGGCAATTCCACAAATCATGAAGGCAAGAGTCCAGCCAGAGCCAGAGAGCCAGGACTGAGGGACACACAAGGAGCAGACTCTAAGTGTGAGTAAAAGGATGGGTCAACATAGAGAGAACAGACAAGGGCAAAAGCCAAAACATCTTTCCTGCAAGGTGCATAGACGTATAGGCAGAGAAAAGGACCCAGTGGGGCAAATGGACTTGTCCACATGACAGCACAATTTGGAATGACAAAGGATCCCAAGGTGGCACCATCTGGCTTTAAATGGCCTGGCTAAATGGCTAAGTAAGGGCTAGCAGGTGCGTGCTGCTCACTAACAGTGGCAATGCTGGCCCTGCAGGTGCTGGTGGCTAAGGCTGAGAGTGGGGTCCTCCAGAGAGCCCTCTGCAGTTTTGATGCCATCATTAAATTGACATAGTATATATTTGTCCTTTGGTTTTCATCTTCTGAAGAGTCACAAATTAAATATTCATCTTTATTTCATAGAATTCTCTTCAAGAGTCTGCTGATAGGAGAAATGGCTAAGTTCTAGGAAAGATCCCAAATATTCATAGAAGGATTTAGGAAGAATCTGAAAATCTTTCCTGTTTCAGTAAAGTGTTAATTGTTCGGTTTCCAAAAATTATTTCTCCACAAAAGGTTAAGAATGATGATACCAAGCTCTTCAAAGTAAAATAGCTTACCTCCTCCTAATGATACACTACAAGTTCAGAAGTGTAAAATCAAAAATTTTTTACCATTAACTCAAAGATTAAAAAAGAAGAGTTATGTGAGAGAAAAGGAAAGGCTTGAGTGACATTTGGCCTCTGGTCACCCAGCTCTTACCTTACGACCTCTCTAGCACCACTGAGGAGTCAACTTTTCATTACCCCAAACTTCTGACATCTAAGAACAACAATGCTCTCTTTCTTATCAATAGCACTTAAGACCAAATTAAAAACTCCACACTGCAGGAAGTGCTTTATGGACTCTTAGGATACTGTGCATTACTAATATATTACCAATCATGTTTTTGATGAGCTGTGCCTGGGATACTTGCAATTGTACAAATAACCCTAAACCTGACATGTATTATTTTTAAAAAGATACAATCATTCATATGGAATTTCAAAGAGTGAACAGATAAAGAAGTTATTTGAAGGGAATTCAAAAGCATTTCTCAGCTGCTTAACTGAAATAACTCACTTAGGGCCCAGTCCACCCACGGGTAAGATTGACCCTGACAAGACCTTTTCTAATAGAGCTGTGAATTTTAATCTTAAGAGATTTGCCTATTAATTCTGAACATTCAGCTTTAAAAGAGCTAGAGAAACACACTAATGCTTAGAGAAAAGCTAATGATGCTTCCAATCTCCCAAGAGCTTCTTCTATAAGTTCACTCCTGGGGGAGTGTGTGTGTGTGTGTGTGTGTGTGTGTGTGTGTGTGTGTGCGTGTTAGAAATGCTTCTGTTAAGTATCTTTACAAAGCATATTACATTTACCTAAGAAGTTTAATGCAAATAACTTTCCCCTTAAGTTCCACAGGCAAATTGTTCTCATCTTGAGAGAAATAGGATTTGCAGATACAAAAAAGCAAATCAGAAATTAAGCTGCTTGGATTTGCCACTTATTGATTTAGTATTATCCCCGAGGGAAATTTCTCAACCATTTTTTTTGCTCACTTTCTCCTTCTATAGAAAATAACAATGGTAAATTTTTTTCTTAAAGGTTGTTCTAAATGGCTATACATTCCCCTTGTAAATCTTTGAAATAAAAAGCTACTGTGAAAATCTAGCACAACTGTGGTCATAATCATAATTACTGTAAAATTCCTGTTGCCTCCCAGAGTGTATTATGTATTGCAATTGCTCTTTATCTCCTTCTGCTATGCTGAGCAGACACCAGCTACTCAACTCCCCTCTAGTGATTGTCATAATGTTTCTGTTTTAGAACTCAAACAGATTCTAATCCAGTCATGAAATATACTATTCTACATACAGGAAATAAAAAACTCTGAAAGAATCATACAACAAAATCCATTCCCTGAGTACATATTTTGGGGTGCTGTGTGCAATGTACTACTTTAGAAAAGAACAACTTGGCTAGTACCAAACTTCATATTTGGTACTTACCTATGTACTAAGGATTTTATATGTCGGCTCATTTAATCCTCACGATAACTTAAAGATACCTATCACCATCTTAAACACAGCAACCTAAGGAACAGAAGTATTAAAAGACTTCCCCAAGGTCATGCAGCTGATACCTGGTGAAGTTAGGATCTAACCAGAAGTAGGCCCTCTGAAGAACCTGAGTGCCCAGCACTGCCATAGTGATGGGTCCAGAAGCAAACACAGATGGAACAAACATTCAAGATCTGGCTGTTTAGAAAAATTACCAAGATATGTTAAATACCCTGGAAAGGGTGGTTCATTACACTATCTTATCCTCTTTCAATTAACTAGCAAAAGCTAGTTAGTCCAAAAGCTGAGGATCCTGTGTCAAGGCAGCGACAGGGGTAGGCCTGGGCTAGGGCTAGGGTAGATAGGGGAAGAAAGAAGCTCAGAGAAAGGGATTTTGTACTGGATCCCGATGAATTTTAAGGCAGCAAGAAAATCCTGACTGCCCTACTACTCAGAGCCCCAAGAGCTAGCGGAAGAGCTATGTTACTTAAGGAACATCTCCTCTGGCTGTCTGTCTGTTTGTCCCAGATACAGCTTTCCCCTAGGTCCACAACAAGGCCTGTGATCCACCATTTTCACTCCCAGAGGAAAAAGGCAGTCACTGGCACACTGTCTATGTCTGAGAAAGACACAATATCCTGGAGTAAATATCAGAGTGAGCTAGTGAAAGACCTCCCAGAATCCTGGGGAAAGAAGGAATAAAGGCTCAGGTTTCAACTCTTGGTTGTGGCTAAAGCATGCGGCCAGTGGCAGGACAGCAGTGTAGATCACTCTGCTGCACACTGGGCTAGAGTAAGGTAGAGCCCACGTTGACCAGATGGTTTGTCCATTATTACGTGCCCCAAAGATGGGTGACAGTGCCAGGCCTGTCAGCAACTCAGTGCATGCCTCAACAGTGCTGAGGCCTTCAAAAACTGGATGGGAAAACTGCATTTGCACCTTCTGGTCCTGCAGAGACAGAATCCATTAAAAACCCCAAATGCAATCTGAAGCATACAACAAACCTCCCGAATCCAGGATACTCATTTTGAGGTGGGCAGCTCCAAAGATCCCAATGCTGGGTCATTCTTAAGCACTATAAAGAGCAGAAATTCTTATAGAGAAGAGAGAAAGTGGGGACAGAGGCCATTTATGTTCTGATAAAACAGGAAGAAAACAACCTGAGCCCTCTTCAGTTGAGGGCTCAGCCTCCAACCTGGTAAACCACAATTCACCCAGCCTCGAAACCTAAGCCAGGAGCTCTTCACTTCTGGCCTTCTGGAAAGGGGAGGAACATTTGTCATCTGGTATAATGAACAGTGACCCTGGAGTCAGGGGGTTTCCTCCCCAATTTTCTTCTCCACCTATGACTTGACTTTGAAAGTCCACTTACCCTGGTGATCAACTCTCATGTGATAAATAATTCAGTCCCAAAATTACAGGGATTCTGGTCTACACAACATTCCTGACATTGCTTCAACTTTTCTACCTGGACATTCTGCTTTACTAGTAAACTCAGACTGGACTGAAATCATATGACTTGTAGTAATTTTGAACCTTTGACTTTAAGTTTTATAGTACAATATAAGACAAAATCCCTGACACAGTAGAAAAACAAAATTTTAGCATTTCATGCTGTTACAAAAATCCTTTTATTATTTTAAATTAAATTTAATATTGCTATTTTTAACCCAAACTAATTTGCAAGAACAAAAACAATTCCTGAACTTAAAGAAAATTGTCTAAAACATTTCAAAACACGCTCAATTACACAAAATAAATTTACACATAAGTATGGGACATAATTAAAGTTTACTTAGAATCACAGTAGCGAGATCCTTCACTGAAGGAAATAATGCTTGAATAGAAATTTAAATTCCCTCATCTTATTTTAAAAGAGGAAAAGAGGGGGAAAATAGCATTATCCTAAATAGCCGTTTTCGGAATTTTAATTATATTGTTGCTCTCTTTATGGCACGTAAAATAAGAAGTCTAAAGAATTATCAGGCAGTTAAATTTGCATTTATCTAATCAAAGTGATATTGTGTTGTACTTTTTGATCTGTTGAATGTAAGATTTTAACTGTTCAATACACAATTACCATTTAGTACAAAAGTGTTTTAATGCAAGCAGCATCTTCAAGGCATTAAACATATCGGTAAAAGCAAAGACGCTTTAGGAGCTCAATAAAATCAGAAATTCTGGCAGGTTTAATTAGTTCTGTTAAACTCTCATCATTGCTTGGACATAAGTTCCAGTTTTCGCATGTAAAGAGAATGTTGCAAGCAATTAATAAATAATGGCAATTAAGTTTTATGTTTATTTTTCTAACTTAAAGAAAAATATTTTTATTATGGAAAATTAGAAACACACCAAGAATATTTTTCAAAAATTCAAACATGATCCAAATGTTGGATAACAGTATATTTCATGTACCTTCTCTCAAGCTCTTTTTGCACACAGTTGAAGTTAATAGATACAGTTTAATTTTCGGTCTTTACGTGTGATATTTTAAACCCTAGCATTCCTCATGTTATGCAGGTCCTGTTTTTAAAAATCATTTGGGAAAGTATCTTGCCTGTTTTGTTTACTGCTGCCTCCTCAGCACCCAAAGCCAGGTCTGCCCAGGCCAGGCACTCCACGCCAGCTGACTGGGTAACGCACTGATAGACACTTCCCTATCGCTTATCACCCCAGGACTGTAGCACAGACATGTGGTTTGCTTTCAACTTTTTACAATACCATATATCTTTGTGGACAAGGTTTTCAGTATTTGGGATTATTTATTCCGGATCAATTTCCAGAATTAAATTACTAAGTCTAGACTTGTATAAACCACATAATAGTTTACCCAGAGTGTTACTCAGGCAGAGTAGGTTGTTTACATTTTCCAAGCGTCACTCAGGCAGGTATCATTTCAACCATTTGATTCTCGTATTGAACGAATTTTTATATTTTCTGTTATCTTATAAAAATTAATAAAAATATAGGCAACTTTCAGTTATCCTGGATTTAAATAATTGTATGGCAAGTGGTTAAACAGTTGCTTTCCCCAAAGCTATACCTTTGGATACCTGTTTCCGAACACTTTTTGGAAGCACCAGGAAGTTTCTAAAAGAAAAGCATTCCTAATCACAAAGGTGAAAAATAGTTATTACGCCCTTTCATCTGTCAATCTTTAATTACTAACATTGACTACTTCAGAAAACACAGAAAAAAATTTTTAAAAAGATAAAAGAAAGTAAAAATCAAGTTCTCAAAAGTCATAGGTAAGCACAATTTATATTATAGTACACAGATTGCCAAGGGTTTCTTTAAAATTGATTTTTTTGTGAAATAGGTACATTTTATATACATATCATGATCATACTCAATACTGACAATTTGTACCAGTACATGACACAACTTGATTCTCATTTTTTCCCGTTCTTCTACCCACCCTACAACCCCCACCCCCTATATACATAAGCTTTGTTTCCTTTTTTTGTTACTATCACAATTTTATCTTTTCCTTCGTTAGCCATCCCTACTCACATTCCAAGGTTTTTTTTTTTTTAATTCACAAAGACTTTATTAAGGATTTTGGGAGAAAAAAAGTGCTTCATACATCATTAGAATTATCATCAGCTTGTGTTTCTGAAGCAATCTGATAAGCACAATGAAATGATCTAGTTTAATAACCAGAAATTCTATCATTTTCTTTTCTAATTGATTTTATTGTTACATTTATACATACATTATGATCACAATCAAATTGAGGGTTTGTACTAGTACACTACATAGCTTGATTCTCATTTTTTCCCATTCCCCTGCCCTCCCTACAACTCCCCAGACAGTTTGCCACGGCATTCAATAACCCCTATGACACTTTTAATGCTAACAGATCACAGTAGGTAAGAGCACAGACGGAAGCCAGACAGGCCTGAGTTCAAATTTCATCTTAACTATATTTTAAGACTCAGTTTGCTCATTCTAAAATTAAGATAACAATACCAATTGCAGATAGATTATTGTTATTTAAATTATATAAAATAGTACAATTTATAAGATATTAACAGTATGGTAATAATAAAGGCTTTACAAGTGATAAATTAGTAAAGAAGTGAATAAATTATTTTGACGTTATTTTTATTTCTTTGCTTTTTAAAATAGTCGAGTATATAGAGAGAGAAAGAGAGAGAGAGAGAGATGCTGGTGGGATAGTTTTTCCATCCTTGATTCTCATTCATTCATTCATCCAATGATTCATTAAAATTCTCAATATACTCATTTTATTAAGGATATGGAACTTTGATCTTTATATTACAAGTGCTCTTTCTAATTGACAACTTGTCTTTTAATTGTTATGGTAAGGCTTTACATAGAGAACCATTAAATTTTCATGCAACTTACTCTATGTTCATGTTTTTATAAAATGCTTGGAAATTCCTTCTCTACCCTGAGGGATCCTTTATTATTTTGAGTGGAATGAGTATTAAGCCCTGTAATATAAGTTTTAGACTTGAAAAACAAAAACAAAATAATTGGTTTGATGTCAGACTAGCTTTATAAAATGTTCATTTTATAGGATAATGTGTTTTTCAGGGGAAGACCTAGTGTGTTTATATTTATGCTTTTGGCAAATAACGTAGCACAACGTAGCACGTGACATGGAGCAGGTCATCAGTAAATGCTGAATTTGCTCAATTAGAGAGAAAAGCTTTCAGGAAGGGTAAATGCAGTAACCAAAACTAAGAACTGAGAGGAAAGATTTTAATTAGAGTGACACTGCACAGTAACAGAGAAAACATTGAGAAGTTCAGAATCAAGCCTTCTATACCACAGATATTCTTCTACTATTGAAGAGTAACAAATGCTCTTAAGACTTTTTTCTTTCATTTCCAAATACCACTATCGGTCTCTTTGGCAGCTCTTCTCTGCATGTGTTCTGAAGTACATTTACCTTACAAGGTTCTCCAATTGCAAGAATCCTATGATCAAACAAATTTGACATCCCCTACACACTTTCCTTCTCCCCAGCTCATATATATACCACAGCACAAAAAATTTCTGCATCGGTGTGCTGAAAATTTTTGAAAATACCAGTTTTCACAGAAGCTACAAGGGGAAACTAAAGTCGGAGGGTGAGGCACTCAGATACGTAAGAAGCAACCAGAAAAATGTCTGGTTCTAATAAACAACTATCACCATCATTGTCCAAATGGACAGAGGAGAAAGCATACACTTGGAAGACAGGAAAATACTAGTTTCTGGAGGAGTCACAACTCAGGCAGGAGACACTCAAAGTTATGTGGTGGCATGAACAAAAAGTAAATGATACTGGGATGGCACACACCGAGCACCAGGAACAGGCAGCAAAGACCCAAGCAGAGGCTGAAGATAGACTAAGAATTTGACATAGCATCAGTTCCAACCACCAGGATCTGTGCTGGACCACAGCATGTGGAATCCCAGTGGATGCTGACCACTTGCTTCCTAGATAGGTGCTTACTTGGCAGTTGTTTATTAGAGCATGGTAAATGTACTTTGTAGAGGGATTTTATAAAATTTCCATTTACTGATCTGTCTGCTACAGTGAAAGGAGCTATGCAGGAAGATTTGAATTAATTAGCACCATGATTCTGGTTGATTTTGTGACAAGTAGCATTCAAATGAACTGGCAGCAGATTCTTTAATCCTACTGTGATTGAGAATGAGCACCAAGTCGACATGATCATAAGTACCGATCTCAGTAGCAAATCTAATTCTCCCAAAAAACAGTCCCCAAGCACTTTACATTGAGAGATTAATGAACTGGGCTACAAAGTGATCCTAGTAAGGCCAAAGAGATAGACATACTTGCCACTGGATTGGGAAGCAAGAAAGCTCTTAATGACTATAAATAATGCAAGGTTTCAGCATCACAGAATATTTGAACTGACAAAAGGAATCCCCTCAGATCCCATGTTAGGTTTGCTACAGCTTCCGAATAGAAAGGAGCTTGGCTGTTTTTCTATCTTATTTTGTTTCCATCTGTGAACCATTAATTGAAGTGATGAAACAAAATCCAAATCATTGCACCTTTCCAGGTTCTCTATAGTGAAAGCTAATAGTTCAGTTGCTATCTTTATTGTCTTGGCTTAAGATACAATAAAAGCCTCACATCACACAGAGCTATTCTTCAAATGAAGTCACAGACAGGAAGAACACTGGGAAACAGTGAGTCAAGAGCTTGCTGTCAGGCTGAACTACATCTCAGCAGCAAAACAAATGGCGTCACGTGGGCTTAAAAGTCAATCTTTGCATCCAAGTATGCATGATGCTAAAATAGGGTTGCAGCTCTTCAGCAGGAAACAAAACCCTAATCCTTAATCAATTCTGGATTAAATTCACAATTATTTTTATAAATAGTCATTGTATTAGCAAATTTTTATTTTGCCAAGTGAACTTGTGAAAATGTCTTCTGATTCTTCATTAGATACAAGAAATTCCCACACATATAATAACCTGAAAACGCTGTGTACAATCTTGCAATTAGTACTCTTTTATTTAAATCTCACTGATCTATGTTGATATATCTTTATTGAAAATTCGCCATTGACAGGTATTTTTATAGGCATCATACTCTTCAAATTTTCATGATATGCTGAAGAATATGTGTTATTATGGTCTTTTCATGAAGGAAAAAGAAAACAAACAGTTGTCAGAGGCCACACAGGCAATTAATTAGCATAGGAGTTGGGATTCAGATCTAGTTCTCATTTTAAATGCCCAAATCTCTATCCTGAAGTAAAATCAACTTTCCTAGATTGTTTTCCCGTAATTTAAGGTACAGTTTTGTTTAATGCATATTCATTCTTCACCCACTACATTCATTCTAAATCTGCTGACTAGTTACATGATGAAGAATCCGTGAGAGAACTGCTATTCGTTCAAGAGTTTCCCTGTGGTTAACAATTTTAAAAAGGGTAGGAGATTAGCTCAATTAGTTAACAAGTATCTGTGGACTGCCTGAGACCTGATGTTCTGGAAGTTGCCAAAATATGTACATATACACACACCTTCAAACATGGTGGAGGAGTAGAATAGGTTGTCATTCTGATATTCCACTGCTGAGATCTAGGGAGAAAAACAAGCACATACTATGGGAATTTAGAGAGAAATAACAATAAGCAATTGAGAAGACATAGAGTAGGAAACTGAGGATAAGGAAGCACTTTTACTTTACTGAGAATAAACAAGAAAGTGACACCTCACATGTTCTTGGATTGTGAAAATTCACTGTTAATGATACGCTCCAAGGGAAAATATTGCATTACACTAAATGCCTCAATCTAAGTATGATTTACAGTTATGCTGATATTTAAGATTATCCATGACATAATATAACACATGTAAAAAAAAAAGAAAGGTGTGATTAAGCTTATGTGAACATATGAAATACAACCTTAAGACACAGTGATAGTGCTATGTAATAACAGTCTAATTGTTTTCCTTACATCTGCTAATACATTTTCCCTGTTCTTATGCTGTCCTCTGGTTTCACTAATAAGCAAGAAAATTGATTAAGTACTTATTTCTTGTGTTTGACAGTCAGAAAAAAAATCAAATGGTACAATAAATTATTCACTTAGAGGCCATTTTTTATTGCACTTCATTAAAATACAATGAATTGGCTTAGGGAAAGAAAGGTAAAATACACTAATCTTCATTTAACTGTCATATTCTTATACACTGGTTAATCTAATCTGGAAGCCAGAAGAAGGCTATTAAAAATAATACCTCCAAATCTTTTCTCAAACCAAAGATGAAGGAACAAGTACTCCAGATATGAAAATATGTACACTATTTTATTCCAAAAGTCACCTTGCTTTTTGCTTTTGGCATAACTTTTAAAACATCACATACATATAAATTTAAAAAATTTGCCTAAGCTAACCACATAAGTCACTATTATGTCCTAGTCCAAGAGTAATATCCTCTACTTTTGACTTTGCATAGTTTCGCCTATACTTAGAGGAAAGAAGATAAACCTATTTCTTTCTTGCTAGTATTTTTCATAATTCTGACTCATTTACTTATTCACTTAATGAAGACTAAATATCTGCACTGTGCTTTTACTGTGGTAGGCAGGGAAGACACAAGTAAAACAATTGCATCACAATCACTAACACAACAATCATATCTCAAAATAAACATCAAGGAAAGATTTTCACTGTAAAACATTTATTTCTTTTTTTAAACATTATCAGGAAAAGTGTATGCTAGCAGGAAGTATATGCAGGGTTAAATGTTGTTTTTTTGTTTTGTTTTGTTTTTTTCTTTTTTTGAGACAGGGTCTTGCTTTGTAGTTCAGGCTGGCCCTGAGCTCGGCCTTAAACTCACATTACAGCAATCCTCCTGCCTCTGCCTCCTAGAGTGTGAGGATTACAGGCGTGATCCACCACGCCCGGCACTGTGGTAAATGGTGCTGATTGCCACTGGGCATGAGTCTCCACACCCATTATTGTATGTAGTTACCGAGTATTGAACCCGGGTCTTTGCGCTTGCAAGACAGGTGCCGGAAACACTGAGCTAAATCCCCAGCCCATAGTGCTAGATGTTAAAAAGCAGTTTCAGCCTATGAGTTGTCAGTGATGGGTGACTAATTCCCTCCTTATCTGCCAGTTTCCTGCTGGCTGGTGTTTAGGTCCCCAGGTCTTTTTCAAACCCAAAGGGAATACCAAGGATGGTATGCTACCATAGTTCTTACTGGTTCTTCCAATGGAAGGAAAATGCTTAAATCTTAAATCTCAAAAACACTGGGAGCCGAAATGTGAACATAACCACTTCATCATCTGCAAATCATTTATCTTGCTGTTTCAGTAACAAATCTCACATCCTTAATTCATTCAATTGATGTTTACTAAACACCTACTAGGAGTCAAGTACTTTTCTGGATGCTGTAATAAAATAGATAAAAATCACTGTCCTTAGAGAGCTTCCATTAACAGTAAATGTAGGCACACACAATATACAAATGCACAGTAAAATAAACAGAATATGACTAAGTGCTATAAAAACATATTGAGGTAAGAAATGAGAGAAAGCATTGAAGAGGTCATTTCAAATAAGACCATAGAGAAGGCTTCACTAAGAAAGTGACATTTATAAAGACACGTGGAGAAGGTGAGAAAGCAAGTTATACAGGCAAAGGAAAAGGCAAGTTCAAAGAAAGCAAGAAAATAGTTGAGTATTTCTAACACTCATGTGGCTGGAGTAAAGTGAGAGAGCAATTATAGAGACATAAGGACAATGCGTTCACAGGGGGCCTGTTTAGGTCGGGCCTCTGACTGACTCCAGGGGAGATGAGAGCCACTCAGGTATTCTGAAAAGATCGGGCATATTTTTAAATGGTCACTGAGGCAACACTGCAGAATACAACATCCAGGTAAATACAGAAGACGTTGGTTTGGATTGAGTTGGCCAAGGGGGAGGTGGCAGTGCTTAGATTCCAGCTCTACTTTGGAAATGGAATCCACAGGGCTTGATGACAGATTGAACTAGATGTGGAGTGTGAGAAACCGAGAAGAGGAAGACACTGAGGGCTTTGGCATCAACAGTGGGCTTCCCACTTAGAAAGACAGGGGAACACCAGAGAGGAGTGGGTTTGAGGGAGAAAATCAGGAACTGGATTTTGGTGCAAGATGCCTGCATGTTTGAAGTGGCTGGGCACACAAGGGAGTCTGGAATTCAGGAAAAGGATGAGGCTGGACATACAGATTTGGGAGACACCAGCCAGTTAATGAGTCTGCAAGAGAACACACAAAAAGAGCAGTTTTGAGCAAGTCTAACCCTGGGGTACTCTGCTAGTTAGATGTCAGGAACATGAGGAAAATCGACAAAAAGAGACCAAAACACAGTGACTAGTGAAGAAACAGGAAAAGCAGAATATAAGAAACCAGAGAGCAGGGAATAAAATATTTCCAAGAAGGGATTCATTATCTCAACTGCTGCTGACGCGTTAAGTAACTAATGATTGAGACTGGCTGCTAAGTTTAGCAATAAGAAAGGTCACAGGTGGGCCGGGGAGTTAGATCAGTGGTTCCAGCGCCTGTCTTGCAAGCGCAAGGACGGGGGTTCGATCCCCGTTAACCACATACAATACTGAGCGTGGAGACTCACGCCCAACAGCAACCAGTACCACATTCCACAGTGCCGAGCGTGGTGGCTCACGCTTGTAATCCCAGCACTCGGGAGGCAGAGGCAGGAGGACTGCTGTGATGTGAGTTTGAGGCTGAGCTCAGGGCCAGCCTGAACTACAAAGTGAGACCCTGTTTCAAAAAAACCTTAAAAAAAAAAAAAGGTCAATGGTTATCTTGGTAGCAGGAGGCGGAGTGGTGTACAAAACTTGACTAGACTAAATTGGAGAGAGATTAAGAACTGTTAATAAGTGCAGACTAATCTCTCAAGTTACTTTGTTACTATGGGAATCAGAAATGGTAACTGGAAGGAATGTGAATCCAGAGAGAGTTTTGTCATAAAACAGATGAAGCAGCACATTTGTAAATGAATGGAAGTAATCCAGTGGAAAAGAAGACACTGAGGATGCTGTAGGATAGCTATTTCCCACCTATGCCCTGGAATGAGCAGAAGGGAACCGTGTGTGCGTAAGTGAAAGGATGGCCTTGGATGCACACCACGCGGTTCAACCACAGCAACAGGACAGAAGACGGACTGCTGTCTATGTCCCCAGATGTAAGCGGGGGTTCTTCTCTAACTATTTCTATAGTCTTCAGCTAAACAATGAGAAGGGCAGAGGACTTGTCAGAGATTCAAGAAAAGAGGAAAGTATCATTCATCTAGCAAAACAACAGCATGAATGAACTGACCACCAGCCAGGCCAACTGGCTTCACTTTAATTTCATGATTTCTAATCTCAAATGGGCTTTTAGTGCTGCCAGATTATCAAGATGAATTCCCTTGGTCCATTCAGAGGCCGAAAGATAAAATGTATAGGAAAATTATATGAATTGTGGTCTATTCTGCTCTTATACAGCATTGATCAAGTACTTGGGTTCTCCCAAAATTCATATGCATAACCTAACTCCCTAATGGAGTAGTGTTTGGAGATGAGGGATCTAAGTCATTAAGGGTCTTAGGGGGAAAGAGTCTGAGTAAATGAAACCATTGAATGTACAGTAAGATTATACTTGATAATTGTATATGATAGCTTTGGGGAAGAGCGGGGCTATCCTTTTGTGGTAGGGCTCACATTGGTTTGTCAGCATTCAAGCTCACTAATAAAATCAGATGAGATTTTTTCTTTTCTTTAGCAGATGTAGCACTACAGGTGTCTGATTCTAGCCTGGCAAATATTCATTCTCATAACTAAAATTACAGGAGGAAAAAAAGTGAAATAGTAACAAAGAAACTAAATTTATATAGCCTTGTTCAAGGTTTTTATTTAATGAAAATGTTCTCTGCACATTCTTGAAAACTATACACTTAAAAAGAAACGCTTGAATTTCTCTGAAAAATCTAATGTTAAATGCCACTCCTTCTAGTCAATAAACCTGACATTTTTGAAGCAAGCAAGACAGAATTCCTTATGACTAAAGAAGTTTGATTCCATGAAATTGTGTATCTCTCTATCCTTTCACTGGGATTTGTATCAGCAATTGGAATTACAAATACTAAACATCAGAAGATAAGGGAGCTGGGCGTGGTGGTGCATGCCTGTAATCACTGGACTCGGGGGGCTAAGGCAGAAGGACTGCCACAAGTTTGAGGCCAGTGTGAGCTAGATAATAAGTTCAAGACCAGCCTGAACTACACAGTGAAATTTTGTCTTTAAAAAACAACAAAAAAAATTGGGCTGGGGAGTTAGCTCAGTGGTTCCGGAGCTTGTCTTGCAAGCACAAGGACTTGGGTTGGATCCCCGGTATTCACATACCATACTGGGCATGGAGACCCACACCCAGCAGCAACTAGTACCACATACCATAGTGCCGGGCATGGTGGCTCATGCCTGTAATCCCAGCACTCGGGAGGCAGAGGCAGGAGGATTGCTGTGATGTGAGTTTGAGGCTGAGCTCAGGGCCAGCCTGAACCACAAAGTGAGACCCTGTCTCAAAAAACCTCACCAACAACAACAAAAAAAATTAACAGAGGAACCTATTCACAGATTGTATGCCAAAATAAACAAATAAATACCTACTACATCATCATCTAAATGTTTACTTATGTAACTACAATTTTACTGCATTTTTTGAAGTACCAACAAGAAAAAATCATATTCATTACCTGTTTCTCTAAAAGTGGAAGTGTACCTCAAAAATATAAATTCTAATGATTTATTCCAACTTATTCCATATAAGATTTTCATATGGTCTTCTATATTCAACAGTTATTAAAACAAAAAAAAAGAAAAAACATGTATTAATTCTATTAGTTCATACATGAAGTCTTGAGAATACTTGGTGATCTATTCCAAGTATCTTTACTCAAAATCCAAGGCATGCCTCTAAGATACACCAGTATCTACTGTAAATGGCACACGGTAATTACACAACCTCTTATGAGAAGAAATACATCAGTTCTCATGTTCACATATTTGTGTAGAACAGGTTTGTGTAGAAGGTAGACTAGCAGATGACATTGGATGAAGTTATTTGGCAGCTTCAAGCTCCATGATTTCTGGGCTGCTGGAAAATTTGTATCTATTTCTGTCTTTCTGACACTTGGATCCTAAAAAGAGGTGCCCACTTTATATAGAACAGAACGTTTCCCTCTTAACCATTCATTCATTCATTTTCTGCTCCCCATCCTTTCCAGTCTAAGTTTTCAAGTCTAGATATCTAGGACAGTAGATAGAAACTAAAACTAATAGGGATCAATTGTAAGAACACTTTCAAAGATTCAAACTCTGTTGTAAGTACAAGAGATGAAAAATGAACTCTTGTACCTCCTTGAGGACATCAGAGATGTTGTAATGATGACCCTCTCCACCTAACACAGCTCATGAAGGACTCAATAAAGCACTGGACTGATACAGTAGCAATATCTGCAGTAGGTGCCTAGGCAAATGGTGAAGAGGACACCTCCAAAGATCCTGTACACAATGCTATGGCTTAGGAAAAGATAGTTAAGCCTTCTCTGGTTTCCAGGAGGGAAAGAAAAGTGCTGACAGGGCAGGTACCTACAAAAGGCCTGAGTAGAAGGCCACAGCCTACAAGGACCTCATACCAGACATAATCAGGAAGTTCGAGAAGTCCCAATTAGTGGGCAGAGTGGCATCTGAAAGACCGAAGAGGAACAGCCGGCAGAGGGCAAAAGGCCCAGTCACCAAGTGTGCCAGTCCCTGAGCAATAGACACAGAGAGGGTCACACAGTGAACCAAATGCCCTTCCTTCTGAGCCAGGAGGATACTAAGCTTTCTCCTTCCCAAGAATGCCATCTTGGGAACAAGGGAAGGTAAAACTCTTGAAAGTTTCTACACTGGAGATCAATGTGCTCTTAAAGGGCAAGATCAGATGGTTTTTCCATTTGGAGCAGGAATAGTAACTTAAAGGCCAGGTAAAAGAAGATCCAGAAATATGTTTCATTTATATATCTTAAAAGTAGTATATAAATTTAAACACACACACACAAAACCCTCAACCTTTCTCTCAAGTCCCAGTTATGTAAGTATATTCTAAACCAGTACTTTCAAAGTGTGGTCTGTGGACTGTGCCAGTGAGGAGGCCTTATTACCAGGCCATGGTTGGATAAAGTAGGTGAAAAAGAAGGTAGGTGTATAGAAATCCCATGTGCAAGTCCATGATTGGTGAGCTCATCTCATTCAACAAAGGTAGAGACAAAAACAGGTGTGGTCAAACTTGGCTTGGGCAGATTTCAAATAACACACTGTGCTGTAGAGTATGTATCAGCCTATGAATGACTGGGAAAAAATAGTACTTCACCACAAATAGTTTAATAAGGACAAATGTAGATCAACCTGGGAGCCTAAATCTGCCCCGAATTAAGTAATGACAGTGGACTTTGCACTTGAGATTACAGTGGTGCCAAGTAAAACAATGAGAACAAAGGAAATCATAGGTAAATGGTGAGTTCATGCCCAGAAAAGACCAAGTGGCATCAGGCTGTTAAAACCAATTTTCCATAGAAGTTCAGCTAGAGAAACAGTAGTGAAATTACTTTCCATAATCTCAAGTACTATATTTACACTACAAGAAGGAATTTCATTTCAAACATATAATATCAAGTCATATGAAATTAATGTTATTGATGAGGATGTCATTGATTTGGGGGGTCAAAATGCTTATGTTTCATTTGTAAAAATCTACTAGGCTTTGTGGTTGTGTGAGCACTATATGCATCAGGAGTTCACACACAGTTTTATGTTAGTAAGTATTTAAGTAGCATAATAAAAATAAATGAAGTTGGCAGTACAGACTCATGAGAAATGTCTTTACTTCCTTAGAAAGGTTCCAAGCATGATTTCAATTTGAAAAATGATTTTTTTTGCATATTGGCTTGAGATAGAATCCTGGAGTAGAAATAATCAGAAAATTAACAACAGGGAGCAGCAAAGCCTAGTCCTAAGTGTTTAAACTGGAGTTTTCCATGCAAAGCCAGGAACAAGGTTGGAAGTAGTAGGGCCAGGCAGTAATGGCCAACTCTGCCTGCATGCTAACTTAACTCCATATCTTATTATGCCCAAAATGAATTGTTTTGCAATTTTGTTATAAATGTTGTAAAGCCCAAGGGAGATAACCTCACATGTGAACTTCAATTTGAAAAACAAAGAATCAAGATTTTTAAATAAAATTTTCTACTTTCTGACCATTCAGTGATGGCATACAAACAGATAAATGCAAGTTAAGACCCTCACCTTTTACTACAATCTCACATTTGTAATATAGCAATACGGCGATAATAGCTTTCATCTCTTAACATAATCTGGAAAGTATGCCAAGCATCTTCCTTGCTTCCCAGGTGAGAAAACTAAAGGGAGGTTGAGACAGGAAGAGCACAGATTCAGGTCCTGCCTGGAAAAGACCCTGTCTCAAAATTTAAAACAAAAAAATTAAAAGGCTAAGATTCAATCCAGAAGAAGAAGCAAGAAGGAGGATGAGGAAAAGAAGAAAATAAGAAGAGGAAGAAGGAGGAAGAAGAAGAAGGAGGAGGAGCAGAAGGAGGACGACGATGACGACAAAGACGACAACGGAAGGCTATCAAATAGCCAAGAAAATGGCTGAAAGAATTTTAACCCTCATTTTCTGATTCAGAATCAGTGTAGGAAGCTTATTAAAATTATTCATAGAGCATCCACTGGTTTAAGAAAATAATACCAAGTATTACTCAGTTTCTATCAATAAGGAAAATATTTCAATAAAACACTCACTACTATTTTCTTTCAGTTAAAAAATTTACTTAAAATTTCAAATTACTTTTAAGAAATATATGTACAGAACAGTAATTATTTTTCTTTTAGGATGAGAGAGTATATAAATTTTATGTATTAAAACTGAAAGGCAAATGTGCAAAAGGTATCATCATTACCTAAATTTGACCAACCACTTTGGTGGAACTTTATTTTTACATTATTATACCATATCATGTTCATTTCTGCACCTACATAGATTTGGTGGGGGCTGGGAAGGGGTAGGTAAAGAAAAGCAATATGTGACGAAGTGGCAGAAAGAATACCATACCAAGACAGTCTCTCAATCGAGACACAACTCTTAACTCGAATCAGTATCTGACCTAGAAACCTACCCTCCATATATCATACACTTCACTTCGCTCCCAAGGCCCCATCCTGAGCATCTCTGTGGGTCTGGAACAGGGCAGGAACCAGCCAGCAAACTCCTTGCCCTTCCATGTTCCTTCCCTTTCCACATGGCAGCCAGGTGAGCTTTCTAGAACAAAATAAACAACAACAATCCCTATCGCACCTCTGCAAGCCCTTCAACAAACTCATTGTTTCTTGGAGACAGCTGGATCTCCAACCTGGCACATGAATCCCTCTCAGATCTGACCCTCCCAGTTTTCTCAGCTCATGTGAGAAAAGAATACTCATATTCTATCCTATATGTGTGCTGATTTTCTATGCCTCAATCCCTTGAGATCAGCAATAGTCCTTGCACTATCTCTTTCTATGCTGTCTGGAACACATCACACCCCTCTGAACTGAATTATCTTTCCTTATGTGGCAGCAAGTTTTTTAGTAACTCCCTCCCTTCTCTTCCAGACTTAATACTTCTTATCCTCAGAAACTTTCTTCCCTTATCCTCTGCATAATCAATCTCTTTTCTCTGCTCCTTTAACATTAACCTACACAGGAGCAGAGAGATGCTACCGGAGCTCTCTGTCATATCCACACCTCCACATCTATACTTAATCACCAGCTTGTAAACGGGAACCATGACTTTCTCATCCTCAGCACCCACTCTGACAAGTAATCTTTAATGAACATTTGCTAAGAGTATGAAATGAGGCCTTGGGGGCCTTCCTTTCTACGCTGGATTTTCTCACTTTTATGAGCCAGACCTTGATCTTGGAAAGTTCTACATTTCCATGTAGCATTTCATAAAACACTAGACTTTTTTCCCTACGAGTTTATGAGCTTTCTACAGACTAAAAATCTTATAACTTCATCATGAAGACAATGTAAGGTGTTAAGGGTACAGATCTGAATCAAGATATCATAAAGGCTGCCATTTCTGAGTCCTCAATGATATGCAGGAAACTGTCATAAATTCTTTCACATTTGTTAATTTCGCTTAATATAAAAGGGAGATACTACTTGTCCTCATCTTAAAGAGGAAAACACGAGGGCTTTGGCAAGTGAAAGGCCACAGAGCTAATAAGTGCTAGGGTAGAAGTACACTCAGTGCAGTGCTATTAACGACTTCCAATCACTTACTATTAATCGCTGTGTGGACGCTAAGGAATCCGTAGAGGAACAAGCCATATCATCCCCACATTCCTCATTTGATGCTTAAAGTTTAATCACTGTTGAAATGCAGGCTGGTCGGGAATTAAATCAGATGCATTTTAATTGGTGGACATTTTGATAATATTAAGTTTCCCATAAAATGGATAGCACCCTTTAGCCACTGAGATCCCTAAACAACAGGGCTCACTGAATAAGGAAATGGATCTCAATACATTCTTTATGTTTATGTTTAGGAAACTTTTGAATTTAAAAAGAAATACATTTTAATAAAGGACAGCACAAGAGATTCAAATCCAAGTTTGGGCTTTCTATTTGAATAGTGCTCTCAACTAGATAGATTTCTTTGTATTGCTATTAGTTTTGTATTTTATAGTACTACTGTTGTTATTTAACTAGAAATAAACAAATCAAATCTTAAATGCCTGAACAGTGCGCTATCATGCAGCACTCAATATAGCAGTTTTAATACCCACAGCACTCAATTCCAATTTGCTTTATTCATAAGAATTGCTATTCCCTTTTATTCATGAAAGAAACCAATCAGGTTGCTGCAGATGAGAGCACTAAGCCCTTTGTTTGGCTATCGGTAGCCAGGAAAATTCAGATATACAGCTTTAATTAAATAAAATGTTAGCAACAAAACAAATGCATAGCGGCTGCGCATAATACTGTCATCTAACAGTTCATTGCAGTAGGAAAATCAGCGCTCTTCTTAATTCTTGCCTTCATCTAAATACTCCTTAACAAGAAGGGAAGCTGTACAATGTCAAGTCCTCCCTGGAAAAAGTGAGGCAATTTAATGAGTTTCTCTTTTTGGTCAAATAATTCTATTTAGAAATATGTTGAAATGTCAGTCCTCATTGTTCAAGTTAATACATTTATCTTGCACAGTCAGTTTGTCGAAAGCCCAAAATATACGTTAAAAATGCTTCCATGAGTATATGTAACTGAGAAAATTTTTCTGATGAATTCTTAATGAAAAGTTTAATGCCAGCATTAAAATTCTTTCCAAAAGGGAAAAAAATAAAATGTTAAAATACTAAAATACTACAAACTTTCTCTCAGTAAATGTAACTTAACTTTTTTAAAACTATTTCTTTAAATGCCCTAAGATTGGCTCTGCAACATTTGGCATAGTAGCATAGTTCTAAGTCTCTTTCTTCATCAATCAGGGAACTTATAAGACTCAACCATAATATCTAACACACTTTGACACATTGATCTAGATTTCTTTGATTTCTTCCTTCTTCCCCCAACATTCCTCAGTGAGAGTCTTGCTTTGTAGTTCAGGCTGGCCCTGAGCTCACTACGTAGCCCAGGTGGGCCTCCAACTCACAGCAATCCTCCTGCCTCTGCTTCCCAAGTGCTGGGATTACAGGCATGAGCCACCACACCCAGCACTATGGTGTGTGGTACTGATTGCTGGTAGGCATGAGCCACCACGCCAGGCACTGTGGTATGTGGTCACCAAGGATGGAACCTGGGCCCTTGCACTTGCAAAGCAGGTACCAGAACCACTAAGCTAAATCCCTGGCCCTGAAAATCCAAATTTTGAATCAAACATTTTCATACTTAGGTTGTAGAGTAGGGTCAGCAGATTTCCTCACAATGAGAAAATCAAACAAATCAAGGGTGTAATAAGAACACACTTTAAAAAAAATAACCTCATGATTGAAGCAGTTGTCTTCGTGTGAAAGGCTTGCAGGCTTGAGGACAGACTGGGTAACACAGTCAGAGCCTGCCCCAGAGTTTAGAAAGGCTGAAGATGACTTTTGTTGGTAGAGTGCTCCTGGATTTGATCACCAGTTCTGTGGGGAAAAGGCCATTTATATATAAAGAAGTCACATCCCCTCATTTACTGAACTATAAACAAAATTCAGAATATAACAGAAATCCAAAGAGATGTTCTCAAGCTCATCTGTAAGCCTCCAAAATTTAGGAAGGGAAGTGGAGAATGATAAAATATTTCACGTATCTCCCCCAGGTGAGTAGATACCCTGATGAGCAATACACTTATCCACCTTTATGATTAGATAATTTTCCTGTATTATATTAAGTCTACATATAAAACTAAAAGAAATGAGATAAAATGCTAATTGTTTTCTATTTCCCCCAAATAAAAATAGCATAAGAATGTTCGCAATGATAAATGATGATCTTCCAAAACAGTATGCTTGATTTCATATCCTAACTATACATTATTAAAATACAATAATCATCTAATAACCAAAGGCGCACAAATCAGAAGGGAAGCTACAAGACAAAGAAAGCACTGTTAATTACCAACGCACCTATTCCTTTGTACTGAGATTTTCCTCAACAGCTATACTCCCATTACACATGATCAGCTAATAAGCAGATGTAAAACAACCAATAAACTGCTTACTTTAATTTGATTGAAAGGGATATTAAATACAGCAGTCTTCAGAACCATTTCTTTTCTTCTAAAACATTTAACCCAAAAGTGTGTTTGGTAGCTTCTAATGGATTTGGTTTAGCCACTCAAGCAGAAAATCAGAGGGAGGACAGAGAAATGTGTTCTGAATTTTAATACTCCATGTCACCTTACATGGGGAAGTCTTAACGTGGTTTTGGAAGTGACTGGATCTACAGCAACAACCCATATGTTACACTTTCTCTGCTCAGCATTCCATGCAATAGCAATAGCTCATTCAATATTATCTTGACAGAAGCCTTTAAGATGAATCCAAGTTACAAATGGTGCATGGATATCACATGAAATTATGCAGATTAGCAAATTCTCTTTTTACACAATGATACCATTGAAGCCATATTCCCTCAATATTTGAATTAAACTAAATAAAATTAAGCTATATATTTGTTCATATATGTGGGCCTCAAAGATATCTTGTGCTAATTTGCATTACATTTCAGAAAGGGATTTAACTAAGTGAAAATCTACATGAAACAATATTACGCTAGAGCAGTCTCCATAATGGGCTTTAGAATGTTGAGATGTAAAATGGGTCTGGGAGAACATAGAAACAGAAGTGATTATATGCACATAATCAATCTCGTAATTTAATATAAGATATAAAACTTGACCTTTTGATCAACAATATCCCCAAACAAAAATTTTAAAGTATTTATTCCTACTTCATTATTTTCCTAACAGGCCTGACAGTTTAATCTTTCTGTATATATCTATCTATATATATATAGATAGATAGATATAGATATAGATATAGATATAGATATAGATATATACGCATATATATACTTATAAAATCTATCTGGGGATCGAACTCAAGACCTTATGCTTGCCAAGCAGGTGCAGCACCACTGAGCTACATCTCTGCTTATATGCTTATATGTTAAAAGAATGTAAGCCAACACTATCTCAGGCCTCTGGATTCACTTAAATACACACGTACACTGAGACAAACACAAATACCAGATGAATAAGAAACAAGAAAACTCATTTGTGTATTCTCAATAAAGCAGGACCTCAAAAAAATCAGAAGCAAAAAATAGTGTTTAGCAAACTGTAGCACAGTATAAACAATAAGAAACTTCTACAGTGGGAAAAAAAAGATACCGAGTAACAAACATTCCTCCTTTCCTCCTGTTGGTGGAGCTAAAACAGCCCAATTTCTCACTCACATTTTTATGTTCTGGAGAAATGTTTGTCTTATCTCCACCAAGCAGATTAGCAGATCATCTTTCAAAGTTGCCATACATTTCTAAGAGACACATAAGTACATTTTGCCACAATCCAAAAATCTACCCTCTTCAGCCTTCTGATAAAAACTTGTTCGCAGCACTGTGACTTTTTTTTTTTTAAATCAAACTGCTACATTTAAGATCAAGAGCGTAGTGGCATTTAATTGGCTGAAAGACCTCCATGCTTAACAGAACGTTTTCCTTTAGAAGTCTTTTGTCTAGTTAAAAATTACTGGTAGCTATTTGCCGCTTCTGAAATAGGATTTACTGAAGAGAAAAGCAGAAGCATTTCCCACGCAGTGGGGCCTTTTGAGTGGATAAACACAGGTCATCTACTAGAAGTGTGCTAGAAAATAAATACACAAATCTAAGAAGGAAGTCTTTTTTAACCGGGGATAAATTCCCTGAGTCATTAAACAGGATATAAACCAAAGACAGGTTGTGCCACCTACAGAAAAATTGCAATTGTACATTAGTTCCTCGTAGTCAGCATTATTTCAAAAGCTTGAAACTTTTGGCGTGCCTCATAGCCGAGCCTCCGTGCACACAAGTTCATTAAGCTCCCCTGAAAACGTGGCCTTTTCCACACACTAGACCGGCTTCCTACTTCCCTCCTTTCCCACCCACCCAAGCAGCACCATTTAACCTCCAGCGCCAACTGTGTACCACAAGCGAGCAGACCCTGCAGCCTGATTTCTACAGCGTCTTCCTTGAAGCCAGGACAGGTTGGGATGAAAGGAGCCTGGGGATAAACCTGGTGGACGCTGACAGCCAGGATCCCTCTGGATACCAGCACACCCTTCTCCACATCCCCTAACCCCTGGGGCCTTCCAGGAAATGCTGGTGCACTCGGTACACATCCAGGCTACCGAGCTGAACTCGCAGCCAACCTCTGCACAATTCAAACACCATCAAAATGACCTCAAAAGAACCAAGTGGTTAAGGTGAAAAAGACTTTTAACTTTCCTCTCTGCAAGTCACTTAAAAGCAACGTGCCCAAAACACTTGTCAGGCTGAAGCACAAAAGGTCTGCAAGACTCCTAGCACGAAAAGCCGCCTTCTACAAGGAAAACAGACAGCAATTATGCAAAGCCCGCAGTCCTGCGGTATGAAGTTGACAGCGGAGACCGCGCCGGGGCATAACTCATCTCCGCGGCCGTCACGCCGGCCCCGACCCTCCGCCGAGGGCGGCCTCCGCCCCGCGCCTCCCCCGGAGACCTGCCGCGGCGCCCCCTCCCCTGCCCCGGCCCCACGCCTCCTCCTCCCCCTCCACGAGCCACCAGCAACTTTGGGCTCCGCACCACCGTGGCGTCCCAGCCAGAGGCGGGGACACAGCGAAGGATGCCCCGGGAGGAGGAAAGTTTGAAAAGTCATTAGGAAGCACCGCAGCTCCCGCACCGCGCCTCCCGCGCCCGCGGCGCACACGGCCGCCCGGCCCACGTGGAGCGGCCGGAAGAGGCTGGCGCCCCTCGCCCTCCGGCGAGCCCCCGGCCGAAGTTCCCGCCGCGGCCCCACCCGCCCTCGCCCGCGGCCCTCTCCTCACACGCGGACGCGGCCCCTCGGGCTCCTCCCGCCTCCGCCCGGCCGAGCGCGGGGCTCCACCCGGGGCCAGCGGCCGAGTCGCGAGCGCTGGGCTGAGGAGGGCCGGGCGGCCGGGCCGGACCCCGCCTCGCCCCCGCGCCGCGCCGCGCCTCGCTCACCTCGCTCCTGCTCTTCCGCCTGCAGGCAGATGGGGATGTTCTTCTTCCAGCCGGGCATGGTGTCCGCCGCCGCCGCGCGCGGTCGTTCGCTCGCTGTCTAGCTCGAGGTCTCGGGCTCTCGGCGCGGGGCTCAGCGGGGCTGGGGCGCCGCGGCTCCGGGGCACATCGAGGCCACGCCGCGCGCCCTGCGCTCGCCCGAACTCGCCGGGCTCTGGGCGGCGGCAGCGGGGCCGGGCCGCGCCGGGCAGGGCTGGCGGCTGCAGCAGCGGCCGCCGCGGTGCGGCCGAAGGCCGGGTGGGGCGGGGGCCGGTGCAGGCCGAGAGCCGGGGCTGCGGAGCCTCCGGGAGGTGGGCGCCGGCGGGAGCCGAAGGCTGGCGCCGCCGCCTCCTTCCCCTCCTCCTCCTTCTCCTTCCCTTTCCTCGTCTCTCTGCCACCAGCAGGTGGGACTCAGAGCCGCTGCACAAAGCTCCGCGGACGGCAGGACTGAGGCTGCGGGCTCCCCGGGCGCCTCTCGGCGGAGCCTCCCCCGGGACGCGCGCGAGGCTGAGCGGGCACGGAGGGGCGCGCGCGCTCACACCCTCCGCGCCCCGGGCGGCCTGCGAGGCGCGCCAGGTACCGCGCTGGCGCCCGGCCGCGGTGCGGAGCCCCGCCGCCCACCTCGGCCGCCTCCCCTCGGCCTCCCGCCCGGACCCGACCGGCAGCTCCACCGGCTCGGGCGACGACCTCGAGGAAGTAGGGGGCAGTGTCCTTCCCTGTAGTCCCTCCTTCTCGCCTCGCTCCCCGTCCCTGGCTGTCACCCCTTCCCCTCCCCCGAGTTGGGATTCGCTAACTTCGCCCTCAACTGAGGGAGACAGCAACTTTCGCGATGGTCAGCTCAGGTCCTAGGCACAGCTTTCCTGGAGGGGTGGGGACGGCGAGAGACGGGAGCCTCTTTTGTTTTAAATCATGCAAGGAGACCTTGGCTGAGTGAATATTTAATAGCTGTCTTCGAGTGTAAGAGGGATTTTACGATCAGGTTTTATTAGTTTCTTCCTCTTGTCATGGACTCCTGGAAGATCAGTGGGAAAAAAATGAATAAAAGAGGCAGACAGCTTCGCAGTAGAGCCTGGAATATTCTCTCCAGACGAGGGGGCTTTTGTTTGCGGTTTTAGCAGTGCTAGAATGGGATTACTGGGCAACTGTCTGTCCTGCAGGGTGTGATATCTATCTGTCTCAGGCTGGGGGCTGGCCGCAGAATCCACTACCTGTGTGCTCTCTTCCTAGCTGATGGGAACTGAAGAATTTGTAGCCCCTGAAGTTGTAACTGCCGCACTGGGGACCAGTGTTGCTGCACTATTACGCCTCTGTCCTACAGTTTATTTTGTTCTCTGAAGAAACTGCAGTTTCCTCTCCCAAACTGAAGACACTGGCTTATGGTCACCCCTTTTTGCTCTTCATATTGAAACGGAATATTGCCAGATAATTGTAACCACGAGAGAAGCAGAATTTCTTCCCCCGGGGCCACCCCATGAGCAGCACCCCATGAGCTGTTTGTCAGACAGGTGTGTTTGCACCGGCCTCTGGCCTAGGCTGCTGTCACCGTACAAGTGCCTCCCTGCCAAAGACAAGCAGCTGTCTCCTCCACACAGTAGCAAGGCCCAGTGAGGAACTAAAGGGTTGGAGGAAATTCCATCTCATACTCAAACCTCCTTTCCAGGCTCTGTGAGAAGTTAAATGCAGAAAATCAATATGACTGTTGTACCAGTCACCCTTAAGTGGCCCCCCATCCTAAAACAAGATTGTTGGGTTCCTTGGTCTTCCCCTACTCTTGTTGCAAGGTCTTACCAACTTTATGTAAAGAAGCATCTTTCATCAGTTTTCCAAAGGAATAAAGCCAATCTACAACCCAGTCTGCTGGTTACATCTCAGGCAAAGACATGGATTTTGACAACATAGAAATGCACGTGTTTTTAAAACTATCCTATACACTAATATTTGATTTGTGTGTGGTTGTTCTACCAGCATAATTTTTGAACAACTACACGGTAAACATCTAGTAAGGACTGAACTTTACTCACATGGTTATATTACAAGAGCAGCACAGTGATGCCACCAGGATGAGTGACAGATTTCCATTTGATTTGAAGTCCCAGCTCACACCTGTTAATTACATTTTAACTCAGGTAGATAAAATGCTTATTCTGTGTTAGCTTCTGAACTTTATAAAAACTAGAGATGCTGGGAGAAAATTATTATTTAGCAGTTTAAGTTCAAATGAATACATTTCCTCTGTGTTACGATCATACAGTTATATGAATTATTCAATTGAGTAAGAGAGAAATTCTTAAGGCTGGATCCACCTGTTTTCCACTTCACACTGCTTATTGTCTAGTCATCAGTTCAGTAAGCATTAGAGCTTTATATCATCTTTGTCTTTGAATTGAGTCATCAGCCAAGCACAGAGCTCTGTCAGGGTCAAATATGGCTTAACCTCCTTCACCCTACTGCTAGAGACCGTAGTATTGAACAATAGTTGCTAGTGATGGTATTTGGGCCACCTCTAGTACATTGCTGACGGGAAATAGGCCATGAATGAAACCCTCCTCATGATACTCTTGGGATCACTTGATAATACCAAGCCAGGAAAAAACTAAACTCCATTGAAAACTTCATCTGATACATTTAGTTCCATTATCTGAAGTCACCTCATAGTCAAAGCATTACTTATAAAAATGGATTCCAAAGAAACTGTAGCACTTTCCACATCTTTAGGAAAAGAGAGCTGTGGGCCAGTAGAATATAAAATACATTCTCTCTTCTTTATTAAATATCCAAATCAATGCCCTTTACAGACTGCTCTTATAACTACAATCATTGTTTCTAGACCTTGTCTCACTTGTGAATTTGTTGACATAGTCTTCCAAGTTCCAGTGGCTTTATAGCCTGGGTTTAAAGAATTTTTAGCTTGCTGGCCAGGGATTTAGCTCAGTGGTTCCAGCGCCTGTCCTGCAAGCGCAAGGACCTGGGTTCGATCCTCAGTAACCACATACAGTACTGGGTGTGGAGACTCACCCCAGCAGCAATCAGTACCACATACCACAGTGCCGGGCGTGGTGGCTCACGCCTGTAATCCCAGCACTCAGGAGGCAGAGGCAGGAGGATTGTTGTGATGTGAGTTGGAGGCTGAGCTCAGAGCCAGCCCGAACCACAAAGTGAGGCCCTGTCTCAAAAAACCCTAAAAAGAATTTTTAGCTTGCTTTACCTTAACCAGTATACAAGGTTGACTGCGCAAGCCATGGGATATACTCCTAAATGGGGTCTCTCTTGATCTCCTTTTCTATACACTGTTTTCAAGATAAAGGGAAAAGAATGCGTATTCTTTTACCTTTAGCACCTTCATTTCCTGGTAGGTACCTGTAAACTAACGGCTTTAATTTACTATTTGAGCATAGTTTTCAAGCCTTACAGATATACTTAGAGAACTGAAAATGAGTGTGCGGAAAGGGGCACTTTTCCTTTCACTTCCTTTGGACTCGGACAACCGAGCTTCCTCTGATATCCTGCTCACATGGCCTCACTCAAACAGCGTGTGGCTTCTTGAGACTGAATTTCAGGAGTTTGAGGAGTCCCTCAGGAGAAGTAAAATCCCAGGGATTACTCTGAATTTGCTCCAAGGTCTAAGAACACCCAGTGCAGTCTATATAATGTTTTTATCATGCACTGAGTTTACAAAGACACCCGCTATATACTAAATGGGCACCTGGAAGTTTCCGTAGTGCTACCAAAGGCCAACACTTACTTTCTACATGCAGTTAATCTGAAAACTCTTTTAACACCTAATATACACTGTACTGGGTGCTCATGGAATCTTTGAGACAGTGTTAAATCACTTTTACCTGCAAACTCTCTTTGAACATTTGTAATGAAAGAAGTCTCCGTGGATAGTTTATCTTCTTGGAGAAAAAATAGAGCAAGAAAACAAACAGAGTGGAGCCAAGTTGTTTCATTTAAAGTCTTCTGTTAGGAGAACATAACAGAAACAGGAAAATGCTGGAGAAGAACATGAATAATATAAGTAAGGCACCAAGTAGAAGCAAAAAGAACGTTCATCTGAAAAAAATACATCAGTGTGTTTTAAAATGACAATATAAGACACAATCATTGGAGTCAAAGTGAATTTTATGTGTCAACTTGATTGGACCATCAGGCACCCAGATATTTGGTTAATCATGATTCTCATGTGTCTGTGAGGGTGTTTGGGGGAAGAAATTAAAATCTAAGACTGTAGAGTAAAGTCGATGGCCCTCCTGAATGGGAGTCACCCTCCTCCAGCCAGGTAAAAGTGTCAGTTAGACAAAGTCTGGTCCTCATACATGTAAGGCAAATTCTTCCTGCCATATGCTTTTTCTTGTATTCTGACTTGAATGGAAGTATTGCCTTCCCTGAGGCTCATGCCTGTGGCCTTTAGGCTGGAACTACATCTCCACCTCTCCTGGATCCTAGGCCTTTACCCTTCAACTGGAAACACCCTGTCACCTCTCCCAGGTGGCCAGCTTATACCCACACTGAGAACTGAAGTTTATTAAGCTCCATAATCACATGAACAAATCCTTTACAATAAATTTCTCTGTGTACATATGTCCATTCTCTTAGCTGTTTCTCTGGAGAACTCTAACATAGAGAGACCTATGTTCAAGTTCTGACTGTACCACCTACTATCTCTGTGAGCCTAGGCCAATCTAATTGTGTGTTCCTTTGTGGTTGGAAAGGTAGAATGTTTTGTGGTGTTATTGATGTGAGAGTTAGATAAACTAAATATAACTTGTTACCACAGTACCTGATGAGTAGTTAATTGTAGAAGAAAACTGCTTATGATACAGATTAGACTCTGGATTCATAGCCTTCTAAAAATAAAAGAACTCCTTATAATTTAGTGTAAAGTTTTGTGTGCATGTATGATCTCACACATATAGTGATAAAGTTCTCAAAGGAATACTAGATTAAAAAAAAAAAGGTCCCTGATAAACATGAAAAGACTCCATAAGATATAAGTAATTTTTGATTTTGCTAAAGAAAACAGAGGGTTAATCCAAAAGGCTTTTTCTTTCCAACTGAGCTTAACAATTATGGAAACCCAAACTCCCACCTTCTTATCTCTTTGCATTCAAACTTTTTGACAAAGACATCTGTACTGCTGACAACCAAGTTTTCAACTCTGATTCACTCCCAGACTAACTGTAATTTCTCTCTAACAGCATTATCATCCTTTCAGGCCCTTGGGGCAAAAACATAAGGACTCAGTCCCAAATCCCTAGTTGGTTATCAAATTCTTTCAGATTTACCTTTGGAATAATTCTGGAATCTCTCTCCTTGTTATGACATTGTCCTGATTTGTCCCCTTATTGTCTAAAATTTGAAGGTCTAATGGCCTGTCCCAACATTACTTCTCTGGTCTCTCCTCTCCCCAAATGGCACTATCAACTTTGTTGTCCCGTTTAAGTAAGACAGGCAGTTTTTCTGCTGTCTGTAAGTCTTTCCCAGGACCTCATATCTCATTTTTATTCTACTTCATCTGTTTTTTCACATAAATGTCCTTTTGTTCTCCCTTTCCTTCCCCTCCTCTCTTCTCTCCTCTCCTTATATTCTTCCTTTCTTCCCTTCCCTCTCCTCTCCCATCCTCCCTTTTTTCCTTTTCTCCTTGAACTGCTCCCCAAATTCCCATAAATCCTCTTCCTCCTGCTATTTCCGGGCCTTAAATACATTATGTGCTTCCATATCTCTAGATCCCTATCCATTAGAACTAAAATAGGTGGAGTGCCTAGGGCCAAAAGAAATTGCTTTACAGATGTTTATGCTGCAGCCAGAATTTGAACCCAGGGTTGTTGGTTTCTAAGGGTAGTACCATTGAAGTGGATATTGAAGCACTCACTTCTTTTTCTACCCAACACTTTCACTTTTACCAAACAAACTGTCTCTTCTTTGGATCTTGATTTCTCTCATTTCCCCAATGCTTCACATTACTATATCTTCTTGTTTGTAGTATTTTATTGTAGACATATAGATCTGACCTATTTTAAGTTCTCTAAGTTCTATAGAGAAATACACATAAGCAAAGTGAATTCTGAAGTCACATTTTCTAGATTCAAATCTCAGGTTCTCCATTTAAGTGACCTTGATCTTTTCCTTGGTTATGTTTTTGTATCTGAAAACTGAGAGTAATAACAGGACCCCCCTTATGACATTGGTGTGTGTACTAGACGATGACACATATATGAGCATTTGGACCTGGATCTGATATGCAGGGAGAATCCATTAAACTGAATATTACATTATCATTGGACCAGGAATGCTGCCTAAGCTTGAGATTGTCACAGGCATCAGTCCTTGTACCTTCTACGGTGTGTGTGCCAATGGGTGATTGCTAAAGAGTGAATAGTTTGTAAAGGTTTTTTAAATTAAGGTTTGTTAAAAATTTTATTTGTACTTTTGTAGTATATAATGTTTACATTCATATTAAAAATAATTTTAATTTCCCAAATACATCTCCAGTGATCAGGAATAATTGACCTATAATTGTACTAGTTAGAGAAATTTCACTTATTTCAAAAAAAAATCTGGCAGTACTTCTAAAAGTAAGCTTTTAAGCCAGAATGGAAAGCAATAAATTGATGATGATGAAGATGATGATCACGAACAGGAGCAAAAATTGCTAACTGAATAGAAAACCAGACATAAGTAAACATTACATCCAGAAAATTAAATAGGTGATTCTTAGCATCAAGAGAAAATGTTACTAATAATGGATTCAGGTTTGGTCTCTTGAGCCTCTAAAAAATTAGAGCAATAAAGTGATTGAAGAAACTGATTTCACAGAAAAATTAAGGTAGTTGGCTACATCTCATACAGATTGGCTAAACAATGATGAAGAGCTTTCTTGGTAGAAATCCATAGGGTCAGTTAAAGAGTAAATACAAAACAGGAGGAAGAATTATCATATTGGCAGGTAATAAATTAAAAAAAGAAGCAAAGGGAAAGTGTGTATTGGTCAAAAGATAAGATTTAGAATAATGACAACAAACCATCTACACTTATATTCTACTCATTAGCATACAGATTAATACAATCATACTGCTCTAATCATTTTACTTACTTATGCTATTTTGGGAACATTCTCCTAAAGAAATTTCCCAAGAAGAGGCCTAGAGATTATGATCAAAGATGTTTATCACATCGCTATTTATGGTATTAGAAAATTGGAAAAGTTCTAATGTGTAATAATAGTGAATTGTTTATAATATATTGACTATTGTAATTCTATGTTATAAATTTAAAAGGTAGCATTAAACTATGATACAAGCTTCAGCAAAAAGAGACTATATATATGTTTATATTCTATTTAGTAAATTTTAAAAGGCCTGTTTTTTAATGCTTTAAATATTTAAAATCAGAATATTCTCTTTATAATTTTAGATGCATCTATGTTAATACTTACAGAAAAAGGATATTAGATTCAGGCAAATTCCAGAGACATTAGTAACATGCTTTTTCAAGAAATGCTGCATCATGATATCCTGGCTGAGACAGAAGATAGTGTACAGAAAAACCACAATCATCAAAGACTTGGAATCATAAGTGTTGAAGTTTTAACGTGAAAAATTTTAGTAATACATAGCCAATTAAACTTACTTAGTTATGTAAGCTCAAGAGAGCTGATAAAACTATGTCTAAAGGATTTCTTTCAAGTAATATCAAATAATTCTTAGTAGTTAAGTATTATGTCTTGGTATTGCCAGAATTTTTTCTCTTTCTTCCTTTCTATTTTTGCTTAGTTCATAAAACAATGGTGGGTATTAACATAGATGTCCTCTTAGATTAATGAGAATATATATATAGATATATATAGATATATAGTGATATATATATAATGAATCATATTTTTAGAGAGTAAAATACAGCTAGTCATGTTCTTTCTGCCTATAGCAATATTTTTCTTCTCTTATCCATTTTTATATTTTTCAATTTTTCTAACAAGCACTACCACAATATATTGCTTAACAACGTGGATTCATTTTGAGAAATGCATCATTACTTGATTTCATTATGTGGGAACATCATACAGTACTTATAAAAGGACAGGCTAAATAGCATGTGTGTACACACACACACACACACACACACACACACACACACACACACACACAGTATTGCCTATTGCTCCTAGGGCCATGACAAACAAAACAGCACAAGATTAAAAGAAAGATGAGAAAATGATACAATAAACAGACTTGGTAAATAGGGATGTCCAAGGCAGCTGGTGGCTAACACAGCATACTGTCTTCTGGCAGATTTTACTTTTATAAATACAAGGAGTACATCCTAAAATAATAATAAAAACAAGTAAGGTGATGAGCCTGAAACGCAGTGGTTTCATTTCATTATCCAGTGTTATATGTATACATAATGCTATGTGCTATGCTTTTCTATATCAGGTCACACAGTAGGCTAGTTCAGACCACATCAGGGCCGACTAAGAAATCATGCTGCAATCTTACAATGCCTGTGCTGTTACAAAGTGATTGAATTTTTCAGCTCCCTTATACTCTTACGGGGTCACTGTCATTTAGATGATGTGTCACATACCAAAGCATCATTATGAAGCTCCTGGCTATATTGCATTTTAAAGGAAAATCTTAGTAAATATTATTTTTTTCTAAAAAAAAATGAGAACAAATGAATATATCAGATTTTTTTAAACTACCTAGGAATTGGTATATCAGCACTTCTGCTATAAATAGGCCAAGAATTAGAGAAATTTGAGTTTTATTCTCATTTCTGCCAACATAATCATTTCCAAATGATGTGGTTTTCTAGAATTTCCCTGGTCTCATGTTGAAGAACTACCTGATAATGTTCACTTGCCTACTTCAAAGTAGCAGTGAGTGAACATCTGGATTGAAACAAATAGATTATATCATAATTGCAAGGAGTCTCTGCAAAGACTATAAACAAAGCATTTTTTGAAGATAAACCTATTTCCCCTTTAACTTATCACTAAGCAGCATTCATTTCCACACTAGCTGCGGGGCCCAGACCAGGCAATCTATTGAAATCCCCGGGAACACCAGCCTCAGATCAGTTTCTGTCTGATGTAGCAGATTTTTTTAAATGTCCATTAGGGGTTTGTAAGCTTATTTCTTTTTACAATGAGCAAGATTCAGTGTCAGCAATGAGCACAAAGTGCCTGACACATATGTATTATGCATGTATGAACATTTGTTTATATTCTCTTTGACTTTTAAAAATCTGTTCAATGAGCCTATTTATCCCATACTTATTATATACGATGTTTCATTAAGATCCATGGATGGAGTCACTCCTCATTTGTATTTACGTTATTTAAGCACTACAAGTGCTATTTGTTACTAGTTATATAAATGGAAAATAACTTACAAGATTTATGATGTGATATTCTTCTTGCACTTAGTGACTGCGTTGCCTCTTGATTTTTGTGTATGTCCTGAATGATAATCAGCCCTTCCTTTTGCCCACCCACACAGTTGCCTAAGCTTTACATGTGACTGGAAATGAAGGCTTGAGGGGGATAACTGCATTCACTTTAGAGTGGCAATAACCACCCTAAGAATCATGACGCAGATCAGCTTCCGAGAAGAAATATCAACCAGCTTTTTTTTTTTTTTTTTTTAGGTGTTTTGAGACAGGGTCTTGCTTTGTAGTTCAGGTTGGCCCTGAGCTCAGCCTCAAACTCACATCACAGCAATCCCCCTGCCTCTGCCTCCCGAGTGCTGGGATTACAGGCGTGAGCCACCACATCCGGCACTGTGGTACGTGGTACTGGTTGCTGCTGGGCTTGAGTCTCCACACCCAGTATGTGGTTAACTGGGGATCGAACTCGGGTCCTTGCACTAGCAAGACAGGCACCAGAACCACTGAGCCAAATCCTCGGCCCTCAACCTGCTTTTTGAAGGTGAGGAAGGCTCAGGGCCTGACTCCTAAGATTTCCTAGCAGTACACATTACCGTTGGTTTTCTGAAAGCTCACAGAAGGTCTATACTCTAGAAATACCTAGAAATGACAGTGACAACAGGTAAAAAATGGAGTCAATACAAAATTATCAGAACCAATAGACTGGATTAGCTCCAAGAAATGGACTTATCTCCACTGACCTTGGGATTTAATTTAAAAAAACGTTGCTCACATAGCAAATTAGTCCATTTAAAGGCTGTATGTAAATTCCCCCACCTCCTGAAAGGACTCTGACTGACCCAGTCTTATAAAAAGAGAAAAGCGTAAAGATAATTTTCTACGTTTTCTGTCTTTAAGTAAATTTTACATTATAGTTCAAGTGAGAAAAACAAAGTAGGAAATCAAAACACAAAGACAGAACAACAAAAAAAGCCTGGCCATCCTCTAAAAATATGCCACAGAGTGGTCTTTTTGGCCTCAAAATGGATCTTCTCAGTCTCCAAACAAAAAGGTTTTATTACTGCAAGTAAGATGGCTGAAATTTCATTCCAACAAGTGTGATCCATGTCCTATTAATGAAACTTAGAGTACCCTACCTACCTGTAATTTAGTTTTATTTTAACTGAATTCATAGTTCCAATTAATACCCTAGTGGTTTTGGTCTTACTCATAGTTGGAGCAGTCTGAAATAAATTTTACTTTGAAGCACCCATCTTCTTTTCAAATTCCAACCCTTCTCCTCACTCCTCTCCATCACCACGACTTGTTCTCCTCCTCCCTGGGGAGTTTCACAGTCACTTCCTGCCTCCTCCTCCCCTTCAATGGCACCTGTCCTGAGTGTAATTTCTGCTCTGACTCAGAAACACATGCTAATGTGCCATGGGTCCCTATTGTGCAAATAAGAGGATGTCAGTTTCTTGTCCTCTTTTCCCCTCTAGGAATTGTTAATGTGGTCTTTTAGCAGATGCCACATTTCAAGAGGCAGCATTAGGGATGAGAATTTTAGGTGAGACATCAGGCCTTTAATTTGGGATCCCAGGATGAAGGAATGGTATCATAGGAGTATGGCTGAGGTGCTTGACCATTTTATTATGGAAGACTCTGCAAACATTCTGTCCAAAGGTGCTGTGGACTCAGCATTAGGTGAAACCCTTGAAAACTGCCATGTGGAATGAGTCGCATTTTCATGTTTACAACAAAGGTTAACATATTTAGACCCTCTATTTAATTGGTATATACTTAAACTCTTCTTGCAACAATAAAGGATAGACTTTTCAGCATTCAACTGCTATGGTGGAGAGCTGAAACATCTGAAAAAATTCATGAAAGCAGTACTTTAATTTTGACAGAGTTGAACTACTGGGAAAATTAATTGATTGTTTCTTACTTGAGCTTTGGAGAAGTCATTAAGGCTTTTATGGTTTATGGAAAACTGAGAACTGAAGGAATGCTAAAATCAATGTGTTATCTGATGTGCAGAGAAAATGGCATTCCAGATGAAAGAAAACATAAACAACTCCTCAGAGCGATTCCTTTCTTTCTCTTGATTTGACAAGAATATTTACAGAGCACTTCTATATTTACTCGTACTCAGAGTCCTTACTCAGTCATTTCATTGTATGCACAATGTGAGGACACAGCAATGAGGTCTCAGAGATGAATCACTGCACTTTAGAACCTATTCTTTTTTAGGAATTAAAAAAAAAACACTAGGGACATAGTAGAAAATACTAGAAATATTCAAATAGATCTGTACATTTTGTAAAGAACCTTTATCCAGAAAGATGGAATTGAGCCAACATTTTAGATGCAGTTACAAAATTCTTCCAGAGCTCTTTAGGGCTTGTTTTATTTTATATATTATGAAGAAAATCATCATGCTTTGTGCAAATAATAGGCAATAAGTTGCATATAGGCGAGGTGAACAGCAAGATTTAGGAACCTATTCTGTTAGACTAAACAAGGCTAAGGAGCAGAGTGGAGAACTGGTAGCAGAAAAGACTAGGCTGTGGTGGGGTGAGGTGATGGACCCTTATTATACCAACACTCTGGAGGCTGAGGCAGGAAGATTACAAGTTCAAGTCCAGCCCGAGCACCTTAGCAACTTGGTGAGACCCTGTCTCAAAATAAAAAATGAAAAAGAGCTGGGAATGTACTTCAGTGTGAAGACCTTTGGCTCATTGTCCAGTACCACAGAAAACTACTTTCATTTTATATTCTCAATATGTCCTCTTGTGATTATATACATCAGTAATCTAGAGGGAGAGGTGCGATCTTATCTCAGAACAGCCACTTCCTCATTTATCAACTTCTCCGACCTGTATTCCAGAGAGAAAATAGTGCTATTTTAAAAATATTCATCTCTTTACCCAAACACCTTCAGCCTCAGACTGACCCCTGCCTTCTATGGGTGGATTGGATCACTTTCCATTCACTGTTTTTTGTTTTGTTTTGTTTTGTTTTGCTTTTTTGGTTGTTTTACTCCATCTGTCCATGGTCACATGAAAGTCTTGGGAGGTCAGGAAAGCCTGCTGATAAAATACTTGTTAGCATAGCCATATTGCTGAAGTACTGAGTAAATAAAATGGTTTCTAAGTAGCAGGTTGATTATCTTGATTATCATTGGACATAAAAACTGAGTGGTTGTTGAGAAAGAATTTACTCTAAACTAGACATTTTTGAGATCACCAGGCAGTTGCATAAGAACTGTCTTATGTGCTCAGAAAAATTAGCATTTGACACTCATCACATTCAGTATCTATTTGTCCATAGTTTCATATCTTACCCAGTTAGTTATTATTTTCACTATGGGAAAGTAGGAAGCCTACAGGATCAAATTTGGAATAGAAGAACTCTTTAAATCTCATGTTTAAAATTCTATATTACTTTTGAAACAAATATATACAAACTTCCTTCTTTGATCTTTCAGATGTGTTATCAAAATCTAAGAAAACTAACAAACTCTTTAGGAAACAAATGCCCACACAAGGCAAAGCAGAGCGCCGGTTCACCTCAGGGTTCTCAACCTGCGGTGCAGCCTCTGCCCTGTCCTGCCGCCAACTTGTGAGTGACTAATACCTGCCCTCTCCACAGCCAATTCATCCTGTTCTATGTTCCCTGATAGGCATCTCTGAACGTGTTCTAACAGCTTGTTCTGAGGCAGGCTTTCAGGTGAAATGGAAGACTGGCAATTTGTACTGCCCCAGTAGTTTCTCATCAAAATACTGTTTATTAATTAATCTGTAGCTATTAAACCAAAAGGAAGTTTTTTTCACAATCATATGATAGTCATAGATTTATTGTGACATCAAAAAAGGAGAGAAAGGGCTGGGGATTTAGCTCAGTGGTTCCGGCACCTGTCTTGTAAGCGCAAGGGCCCAGGTTCGATCCTGGTTAACTACATACTATACTGGGTGTGCAGACTCACGCTCAGCAGCAACCAGTACCACGTACCACAGTGCCGGGTGTGGTGGCTCACGCCTGTAATCCTACCACTCCGGAGGCAGAGGCAGGAGGATTGCTGTGATATGAGTTTGAGGCTGAGCTCAGAGCCAGCCTGAACTGTAAAGCGAGACCTTGTCTCAAAAAAAAAGAGGAGAGAGAAAAAATCTCTTTGTAAGATTCAGTATAGTGAGAAAACAGAACTGAAGAACTGTCTGGGATGAGGAGACTTAAGTGTTGCTGTGGCTTTTCCAACTCACCCAGTCAACTATCAAACGGCAATCCTTTCTGAGAAATATTTTTTCAGTATTTCTAAGTTTAATCCTCAGGGTTTTATCCTATGGCTGTATTGTTCTTTATTCTGTTGTAGAGATCATGCTTCTCCAACCTAAAAAGAAAAGCTTTGGGTCGACCCATGACATACATAGCGTGCACAGGAAATCACACTCCAGTTATGTAACACATTAACTTAGTACCTTTAGTCAGGATTGATTGAGTTTTTACTATAACTACACTTTTTCTAAATAATAACCAGCTTGCTGGGTTAAATTTTCCAGGAGATTTCGCAAATGGTATAAACAAGAGGCAGAATTCCTGAGAAGACAGACAGATCAGGAGGGTGGGGGCCCTCAGACAGACAACAGAAAGAGAGGAGCAAAGGAGCCAAGCTGGGATAGCAGGGGCTCCACCGTCGGCCTCCGCTCTCACGCTCTTCTGAGGCTGCTGTTGCTCCGATGGATCTTTAAATAAGTATGCAGAGTCTACAGTGAAGAGGAGAAAATATTATCAATACCGCTTTTATTTCCCCTGCAGCTCTATGTGCAACTTTGGAATTTGATTTGATTCTGACAATGATAACAGTAGACAACCTGACTTTTTAATCTGATAAAAAAAATTCTTGGTGCTTACTGGATTCCAGATCATTCTTAAAGTCAGCAGCCTACTCTCTCTTGGTTTACTCTGACATCACAAATGAGATGACTTTCTTTTCTTTGAATGTGCAGCTAGTACAAAGAAAGAAAATACTTCAGCACTCAAAGTGAGCAGGTAAATTTACAGGATCAAGGACAATTGACAGCCATTTCTCTCTTCTAAACTTGGGAAGTAGAAATCTAAGTACGAGGCATAAATTAGGTATACAAATATTAGAGAGAATAATATTCGGCATTATTAGAGAGAATTTGGTTCGGCAGAACAAAATCAAATGTATTAAACTCCAAGTTTTGTTACTCTTGTCTATACAAACTCAAGTCATCTGTTGAGTCTCAATTTTCTTGTCTATAAAATGGGAATAACTGTACTTATTTGTAGAAAATAATAAGTGCTTCATAAATTAGTTGGTATTAGTGCTTTACAAATATATTTTTGCAAGAATTTATACCTGGGATATAAAAGTTCTACAACATTATAGCTATACAAATAGCTATCACTCAAAGTTTAAACAATAAACCAATTGTATGTCTGTAAGGCTTTTAGCACTAGGGTAAGTACTTTATGAATTTAGAATTATGAACTTTATATTTTTTTCTGAAGTTATATACTTTACAGTTACGGAGGGAAGATACATATATCTAAGGGAAACTGAGAGATTCATAAACAGATAAGATTAGAAATAAAACACTATAGTATTTCTTTAAAGCTCTGTCTTGGTGTGGATTATTATAAAACCACACAGGAAATAGTCTGTTTTTCTGAAGCTTCTAAACAAGTAAATGTGCTAACAAAATATAGTAACCAATGAAATGAAGTCAGGGCCTACCGTGAGATAGCAACCCACTCCTTTGTGTGTTTTCTGATCTTGCTTTCTTCATGCTCAGAGACAGATGAGCACTTCTACCTCTGCAGTGGGTCACCTGAAAAGTTGCTCCTATGATTCAGGGAATTCAGAATGAAAAGGATAAACTCCTTTCTATGCTTCCCGTACAAGCCACATATTCATTGCTAGACAGAGTCCCCCAAGCCTGGCCTAACAGGGAGAAAGTGCTTCTGTTAACTGCTTGAGGTTCAAAATGTACAACAGGACCAAACTCCATCTCCCACCCCTACGTGATGGACAGCAGCCACGCTGCTCCTCTTCTTTTCCTTCTTCAGGGCATGCATCGACATGGTACAGTCTTCGAGATTTCAAAGTGATTCGGACTACATTAATAATAACAACCACAAACATTGGGAGACAGGTTTCCAGGCTTTAAAGGAGGGGACAGAAAAGAAAGCTTGACACAGGCTCTGTGGGAACATTTTCTTTTGTTCAGAAGGAAAGCTAGAGTTGCCTAACTATTGGAGATGTCACCAGGGAGTTAGTTATTTCATGGTTCAGAAGTTTGTTTATTGAGCTTTTGTTCTGATAATGATCTAAAAGTCAGTTTTGCTTAGGAATAAATGGCAAGTCTAACTGGATTTTTTTTTTTAATGTTTGGAGTTGCACTGGCCAGAAATGACCATATTACTGACCCGTGGAGAAACACAAAGTCATTGGAATGTTTAACTTTATCTTCAATTTATCAGAACACACACATAATCACCACTACCACCACCACCACCCTACTCTATCCTGTCTCAGTATTTTGCTAAAGTCCATAAAAGTAGAGAAACAATTAGTAACCGTCCCCTGAATCAGATCAGTCAGCTTTTCCACATTCTTTTTACTTTAACGAAGAATGCAGCAATCTTTCCTAAAAGTAAACAATTTCTAAAGAATGTTAACTCCTTCCCTTAGAAAAGGTCAGAGGTGGTTACGGAATAACTCACATTCCTCAAAAAACTAAAACAAGAAATTCCATTTAACCCAGATCTTCTTGGTATTTTCCCAAATGGGGTAAAGACATTATATTACAGTAATATATCCATATCCATGTTTATAGCAGCACAGCTCATAAGAGCCACATCTTGAGGGGACCTTTATCTCTGTTAGTAGAGAACTGGATAAAGAAAATGTGGTATTAACCAACAATAGAGTACTGCTCTACCACAGAGAAAGATAAATTTGAGTTATTTGTAGGACAATGGATGTACCTCAAGATCACAATATTAAATGTAATAGGGCTGGGGATTTAGCTCAGTGTTCCCAGTGTGTGCCTTGCAAGTGCAAGGGCCCGGGTTCGATCCCCAGTAACCACATACAACAATGGTAGGCATGGAGACTCAAGCCCATCAGCAGTAAGTACCATACCACAGTGCAGGGCATGGTGGCTCACGGCTATAATCTCAACCCTCCAGAGGCAGGGGCAGGAAGATTGCTGTGTGTTCAAGGCCGAACTCAGGGCCAGCCTAAACTACAAAAGCGAGACCATGTCTCAAAAAAGGAAAAAAATAAATGAAATAAATCTGACATAAAGCTTAAATATTACATGATTATGAAATGTAAATAAAAAACAAAATAAATTATAGAAACTAGGAAGATGGATCTTTCTCAGATGTGAAGGGATTGAGAGATGGGGGAAGAGTGAGGGAGAGGAGGGAAAAGAGGAGAAAGGGGAACTGTGGTGTGTGGTGAGCCTGTAATATCTTCATCTAAGGAAAGCATACCTTGTGTCCTGAAAATACTGGCTAATAAAAAGTCCAATATTCTACAATTTTAAGACAGCAGTTATGTATATAGAAAAATCCAAGAATGTGTGATATGTAAAAAATGTAACAGTGGGGAAAATACTCCTGATAAAATGGATGCTGAGAAAAGAGGAAAAGAAGTATGACTACAATAATAAAGATAGGTTTTCAATTTGACTGATAAATTTGCATAGCTATTTTGTAGACATATCTCTTATAAATATATTGGGCTCTATTTTTTTTTTTTTTTTTGAAACAGGGTCTCACTTTGTAGTTCAGGTTGGTCCTGAGCTCAGCCTCAAACTCACATCACAGCAATTTTCCTGCCTCTGCCTCCCAAGTGCTGGGATTACAAGCGTGAGCCACCACGCCCATCACTGTGGTATGTGGTACTGGTTGCTGCTGGGGTGAGTCTCCATGCCCGGTATGGTATGTGGTTACTGGGGATCGAACCCTGATCCTTGCGCTTGCAAGACAGGCGCTGGAACCACTGAGCTAACTCCCTGGCCCTAGGCTCTTTTATTTATAAACAAGTCATTCTTTTAGATGTAAAAATGACCTTGAAATTATTGGCCATGGAGGGGTGTCATTTCCATAAAACAGTTAAAATACATGATTATTTCTGTTAAAATGACAAAAATGAGACATTCAGAGTTTGAATCTCAGTGCTGCTTGAATAGCACATTCAATATTTATGGCTTAGTTTTCTGACTTTCAATGCAATCAGCTGGTCTTACGGCCTTATGTATCTGCACAAGATATTAAAATATATGTTAAAACTATCATAAGGGATAAGAGAGTCTTAAGTCCAAATTTTGCACAAAGACTGATTATGAAATTATGTTCGCAAAATTATATTTCAAGAGTTGATATTTTAGTGGTTATTCTGCTATCATCTGTAGTTGAACAGACACATACATACACACAAACACACACAGAAACGTACAAAATGGAAAGAAGTAATATTGTCCTAGAAGACATAAGAATAGTTTGTCCCCAATAAACTCTTGACCAATATGTTACATTTAAATCTTTATTTTCAGATTTATGTTTATGCATCCTGATAGTCAACTAGCCTTTCTTAAATAACAATGGACTATGCTTCTAAAAGGAGTATTGGTAACACTCCAACTTCATGTGTGAACTTGTCTTAAAGTATTCAATACTGTATTTCTGGTGAGGATTAACCTTAGTAAGAAAGTGGAAGTACTTACAAACATAAAGTTATGTTTTTCACCAGTCAATGTGGCTTCTGGAGGCAATTTTAGAAAAGATACAGAGAAGATAGGCTTAAATTAAGGTCATGACCACACTGCCACAACACAAGTCACACATGGTGACAAAAGTTTAAGTGGAAACACAGCAGGTCTCTGACTTTTCCTATTTCTCAGAGGTTTGAATATTACACATCCAATTGTAAAAGAGATGAAAGAAGTCCAAGGATAAATTATTTCAAAATGCACAAAAACTTTCTCTTCAAATTAAGGACAGATAAAGCTATGTTTAATCAAAAACAAAACTACCAAGGAAATATAGTTTTCCCAAACCTATGTTTGAATTTATATATTTTTTAAAACTTCCATATTTTTACTCAGTCTTCATCTCATTGTTAATCTTCTGTAACTTGTCTTGAAATTACCAATTCTAAAAATGAAAACAGACTAGTCAAACTTCAATTTCATAAATGACAAGAATGTACCTTTCAAGGAAAAATTATAAGAGTTGTGAGCTATGGTTTCTTTTCCTGTTACATTTTATTACTAAAACATTTTCATCAAGCTATTATTTCTTTTATGCCCAAGAGGTAAAAGAGCTTGACCTTCCATTGAATTTGTTCATCAAAATGTCAACTTCTTTTTAATGGAATGAAAGTTTTGTTTTAATATTCTCATTTAGAACTACAACTATATGACCTTTAAGATACTTTCCACTCTACAATCTCTGATTTTATTAAAATTTCCCTTAAAATTAATAGTAAAAATCTTTATAATCATTGTTAAGTAATATACATAGTGATACTGACCTAAGATGAAAAAGAAAATTATTCATATTAGATATAGAGAGAGAATATTCTGAGTTTGAATCTCAGTGCTGCTTGAATAGCACATTCAATATTTATGGCTTAGTTTTCTGACTTTCAATGCAATCATCTGGTCTTAAGGCCTTATGTATCTGCACAAGATATTAAAATATATGTTAAAACTGTCATAAGGGATAAGAGAGTCTTAAGTCCAAATTTTGCACAAAGACATTATGAAATTATGTTCGCAAAATTATATTTTAAGAGAAATATGAGAGAATTCTGAGAGAAAATAAAGATCCTAGACAATCTTTAAAAAAAAAAAATAATGCCTTTGAGTTATTTCCCAAGAAAAAGGATTCATGGACAGATTTCTCCTCAAAGGTTGTGGTGCTGGATGCAAGGCCTTTTCCTGTCCCCTTTCCCCTCTTTGTGCCACCCTTTTCTGTTGTTTCTCTGAGGTATAATACCTAGAGGGATATCACAGCAACAGAAGAGAGCACATGGTAGCGCATGGTGGTTTGTTAAAGTACAGGTGTAAAACAGTTCTTACGTAAATCAGGACGCTGTACTTCAGGTCTTCACTCTTGATTTGGAAGCTATCCCTCAAGGCCACCTGCTAGGTTTGCTGGTTCATATTCTCCCCTTGGAGCCTAGGTTTGGTCAAATCTGGGCTCAACCTCCTTAGCTCCTTCCCTCCCTGCAAGTCCTCCTGCCCTCCATCTGCCCACTATTCATCACATTTCTGTGGCTCCATATTGGCTTTCAAGGCTCTGGACTGTCCTTTTATCTGCTCCATTTTTTTTTTTCAGAATATTTGCTGCTGCCCATTTTTGTCTTTGATTTTCAGGCTGGGGTTGAACCCAGGGCCTCTCATAAGCTAAGCATGAGTTTACTGACCGCTTTTGGTTAAATTGCTGCCAACTGTTCTTTCTGTATGTAAAGAATCTCCTAGGGCTGAGAATGTGGCTTAGTGGTAAAACACCTGCATTGTGTGGCTGAGCCCTTGGGCTCCATCCCCAACATCACCATACACACACAAAAATCCCAGCTGTATACGCTCTCTTCTTCTCCTCTCTGACTTTATAATCCACAGCAATAGTGCGCGATGTACATGTAATAGTACCTACACTGGATGTTATCATCATGTACTGCCAATACATACTAACATGAAGTTTTTTTTTTAAAAAAAAGAATGTTACGGGCCAGGGGTTTAGCTCAGTGGTCCCGGTGCCTGTTTTGCAAGCACAGGGACCAGGCTTCAATCCCTGGTTAACCACATACAATACTGGGCGTGGAGACTCACGCCCAGCAGCAACCAGTACCACATACCACAGTACCAGGCATGGTGGCTCACGCCTGTAATCCCAGCACTCGAGAGGCAGAGGCAGGAGGATTGCTGTGATGTGAGTTTGAGGCTGAGCTCAGGGCCAGCCTGAACCACATAGCGAGACTCTGTCTCAAAAAAAGCTAAAAAAAAAAAAAAAAAAAAAAAAAGAATGTTACTTTATACAGAAATATTAACATGGTGAAGTGAATTATGTTAAGAAATACAAGAATTTATAATAATACTTCAAAATATCCACTCTTCACCTTTAGATACTGTTCACAAAAAGAAACAGACCAAGCATTTGTCATGTTTTTCCAATAAGAAACATACGTCAGAGTTATTAAATAGTTGATAAAGAAAGATTTGTTGCTGGTTTTGATTATTTTTAATGAATTGCAGCTAATAAATGCAGAAGAGCTAGTAGAATTTTAATATTGCCATTTTGTAATCTTTAATGAAATAATAATAAAAAATTCTGGACAATTACCATGAATGGATTTTAAACTATTAAGTGTAAAACTTAATGGAGAAGTTTAGAAAGAGCCAATCAAGCTGAAAATACAAAACCTACTGTTCAAATGAAACACTGCAAAGTCAGGCAGAGCGGTGCCAACCTGAAATCCCAGCACTCAGGAGGATAAAGCTGGAGAGTTGCTATGAGTTTGAGGCTAGTCCAGGTTAGGTAGTGAGTACAAAGCCAGCCCAAACTGTGAAGTGAGAACCAACCTCCATGGACAAAAACAAAGTTAAACATTGCAAAAAGGAAGCAACCATGTACTCTGTTTCTTCGTACAACACAAAAGAAAATATATATTATCTGTGAAACATTCTTATCCAAATAGAATGGAATCCTTATGAAGGTCCCCAGATCTAACTACCAGTTTTGGAGCCAGTCAAGGAGCTGGAAGACACGACAGATTGCATACATGAAAAGTAGGATGGCCCAGCACACTGGGAGAAGGAAGCAGCAGGATGGTGGATTTGAGAGCAGCCCGGGAACTTAGCAACTTAGTGAGCCCTGCTCTCAAAATTCTTAAAGAAGAGATGGGAATGTAGATCTGTATGAAGTCTTTGGGTTCAGTCCTCAGTATAGTCATAAAAAAAAGAAGAGAAAAAAAAACCCACCAAGATGCAGGAAATTCTACAGGACAAATTATTATCTGGTTTATTTAAAAAAAATATTCATGAGGAAAACCAAAAAGAAAACAGTTCAAATATATAAAGAGGGACTTTAGAGACACAAATGTATGATGTATGTGTTTTATTTCCTAATCTGAGCACATCAGTTTTTTAAAAATATTGTCTAGGAAAAAGGAATCTAAAGATTACTTGATAACATTAAATTATTAATTTTTAAAATAATAATAATATTTTTAAAAAGTAATAGTTCTTATGCCTAGAAACATAGAGAATGTTCATGGATAAAGTGATATAGACTCTAAGTCTTGTATAAAAAAATCCAGAAGATGAAAGGTAGGGATGGAGTATAATGAAAGAACATTGGTTTGAGTTAACCATTATTAAAGTCAAAGTGGCTATCTTGTAATTTATTGTATTATTCTGTATACTTTTGTATATATTTAAAGTTTTCATAATAAAGTATTTTTATTTAAATTTTAATAATATTTTTGCAGATGTAATAGGAACTCTAATGTCAAAAGAGAAAATGAATCTAGAAATTATATGCTATCAAATGTACTCTATAGGAAGTTGTAGTGATGCTATCAACACACCTTATCTCCCTGATCTGCCCCCTAAATTTCAGAAAATGTGGTACAGTGTGTTAAGTGACCGGTGGTTGGGAACAAAGTTGTTTTCTAGGACAGGGGCAGACTCATCTATTCATTTTGAATAATCCCCACTTTGTTCTCATTCTAGAAAGGAATGTGGTGATCCAGGCCTCAGCCAAATTGCAGACATCCCACGTGAGTTCCATAATGACCAGTGTAGCCCAGCAGGAGTCCCAGGCTATCTTGAAATAATCTAGGATACCCCAGCAGCAGTTCCCTCCCAGGGCAGGTGAGCAAGATCCTGCTGAAGGAAAAGAAGGGGAGAGGAATTGGGAAGAGAGCTAGTAGAATCCTAGGGAGGAATCTGCAGTCCAAACTGAGAGTTCATGGCATGGCAAGTCTGATTTTCATCTCGACCAAAAGTCAGGTAGTCTGGGAATAGCCTGCTGCCATAGAAATGTCTCTGGGAGAGAGGAATCAGGGGCTCTGATAACCAACATGACATGTGGAAGAGAGCTTAGCTCTGAGATAAAGTTGGGGTAGTGTCTGGAACACAAGATGTGGAGGAAGGTGGTGATGAGAGATTTATTGGAAAGACTGTGGTCCTTGATCTGTGGTTAGAGTCTCATGTCTCGTGGATTCATACTGATCTAAGCAATAAACATGGTTCTGTGATAGTGAGGGTAGAACTGGAGCATTGGTCTGAGCTCAGGGGCCTTCTGCTTTTCCATTGCACGATGTCTCCCGCTCACCAAACTGACTGCGCCTTTGGAGGGTTCTCTAACAAACACCTCTGTTCCAGGCTTGAGTGGTGGTGTTCTTGCCTGGGCGTCCCTCCCAACACTGCCTTAAATGTTAATCCTTCACTTAGGCACAGGGGAGCAGAGCCAACATCACACAAAAGAAAGCAGAGGAGAGAGTCCATGAAAAGCCTGTTGCTCTCGAAGCCAACTCACCTGGGTTAGAGCTTGGTTTCATTTCTTTGCAGTTTTCTAGTTCTTGGCAAGCTCCCCATTCTTATGGAATGGTTTTTTTTTTTTTTATTATCTAGAAAAATATTAGCTATCTTTAATTATTGTGGTGATGAAAATAAAATTTGAAAGAAAATGTAAATCACTAGAAATACTTCTTCCCCTTTTAACAACTGTTTTTGCTCCTTTGAGGTGCTAGGATAAACAGAAGCCATGGTGATTGCAGAATGGCAGAATCTTAGAGGGTTTTAATAGCAAGCATGTCACACACCACTAAAGCCAGTACTGAGCCTGTCCAAACTTGATATAGGAAAGCTGTTTTATGAAAATTTTATGAGTCAAAATACTACAATACCTTGCCCAGCCACCTCCTTATGGTAACTCCTTTCCAGCACAACAGGATTAAGAGAGGTGGATTGGAGTTGATTGTTGGTGCTATATTGTTCAAAAAATTTATTTTTATTTTTGGTATTCCATGACTTTCAAGATAGTCAATGGATTGGGCATCAGACATTCAAAATGCAGGTAACCTTGCTGATACATATCAAAATTTGACTCCGTGAGCTGGAAAAGGATGTCATTGGAAAGCAATGATTTGCCACATTATTACCAGGAAAACTCATGATGTTTTTTTGGAGATCTCAATTACAGAGAATTAGAGAACACAGTGTTGTGTCAAAAGCTTATTTCCCTCATGCAGGAAGTTCATGAGGAGTGGAAGCTGAGGGAAGGGTTCATCCCATGTGGATTTTAGTGTGCGAAGATAGAGGCAGATATTGGGGAAAGATGATGGACTGAACTATTTTGCTTATTATAAAGGTCTTTATGCCTTTAATCTTAAACTTGTACAGACTTTACATTGCACACTAAATGTGAGCCTCTTTCTTCTTTACATCTTGTACTATATAAAATATATTGTAGATGGTTAAGGATTTAGTGACAATTTTACATAATGTCTAAGAAAAATTAATTTGCAAATAATGTGTTCCACTTTATCACTTTAAAAAATCATTTAAATTTTTACTAAAACAGTCTTTAGATTTCTTGCTTACTTTGAATGGTGGCCTTTTATTTTTATAAAGGATTACTTCATTGATGTTTGCTAGACTAGTCTTCCATTATTAAATTTAATTATAAGTATCTCACTTGGTTGACTATTGACAATTCTAAATTTTAGCTTAGTCAAAAAAAATCACCACTGATAAATAAGTTGAATTTAGATAACTAAGGGCCATAAATTTCAGCTCAGTAATCTCCTTACTTTTTTTATGACAGTCTTAGTAGATAGCCATCTCATCAAGAATGAGTCTCTAATGCTGTAATTTTGTTCATTCCAAGCTACTGAAGATGTTTCTACTGTTTACCTTTACCAATTTATGAATACCTTTTGGTTACCAAAAGACCACTATAGATCCTTCCCAAACAATAATCTTCTAAAACTACTCTCTGATGAATTTTTTTTTTCTGGGCTTATTTTAAACAACTTTTATTATGATTAGGCTGGATGGGTTTGTTTTACTATTATTTAAAAGGTGATAAGTTCTATGGAGCATATTTCTTCACTGTTTACATGAGCATAAAACATTCTATGAATAGAGAAACACATCAGTTATCTGGACCTTTTGTTTTCCCAAGACAAAGTACCAGGTAAAAAATAGCACCTGGAACACTAATAGTTTTCCCACTACTTACCTAGTAGTTGATGCGTATCTACAGAGCCCTAGACAACAGAGGGAATGAGAAGCCAGACTGAAGTGTTCCTGCTAGTTTTCCTGAATTCCAGGCAATGTCCCAAGATTGAAATAAATTGTCCTTGGAGCTGTGGGGAGTGGATATCTAAAATCTCTCCTTTAAAAGCTGCAGGAGGCTTGGGGACTGTGAAATGGGAAAAATGTCAAGTTGCAGGAAATGAAAGATCCTAAAGTCTGAGCCTGACCTTGGAGAAAGGTTGATTTATGAGTGACCACACGGGGGAAACCATAAGCATAGTGGACCCACCTGGAGCACAAAGCCCAAGTACCACCAAACATCGAGATGCTGCAGCGAGAAAGAAGCAGGATGGATTGGTCTTTGTCCCAGTACTTCTGGCCCACTGTGGTCGTGGTTTAGTGCCAAGGCTCTGCAGCCAGATCCTGGTTCTACCCTTTCCACTATGTAAAGCTGCACATCTCAACCATTCTAAGACTCATCTAGAAATCAGTACTAGCAACAAAACTTACTGTTTAAAACTGTAAGAGTTATGAAGGCCAATGAATGGTTATATGAATCTAGCACACAATACACACTCAATATTAGAGCTTCTATTGCCTCTGTTCCTATGAGCTGCTTTGAGAATATTTAAGATAAAACATAGGAACAATCTGTGAAGACTAGAAATCAACTTATGAAAACTCAAGATCATATTTAGGTTGTTTGGTGTCAAGTAGATCATTTGGTCAGTAACTCATCATGGGGCTAGATAAAATCTCAAACTACAGGGGGAAAGAATGCTTCTGCTAAATCCTGCTTTGTACTTGCATAGATGTCTGGAAGTTACTTCTTCTCTGTATGGGTCTGGTCAGGAGAGTCCTAACTCTGCTGGCAGCTGTGCTCCTCACCTGAATGATTATTTACTTTAATAAAGCCCAGAACTACTCCAAGAAGTGCATGACACTCCATTTCTCCTAAGTTTGTAGATTAGCCACTCCTGAGTCATTCCATAAGTTCACGATTCCCCTTCTGATACCAGCCCGCTTCAGTTAGGGGTCAGGAAGACCCTGCTTCTGCACAGATGAAACCCAATGTCTGGAGAACTGAAGCATTAATTGGGGTGAGTTAACTTCAAATGAAATGGATTTGCTATTTGAGAAATATTCTTAAGGGAAAAATATAACTAAACATTTCTACTTGCTGTGAGAATGTAGAACAAAAGGGGCTATCATACAGAAAGTGTTTTAAATTCCTTTAGGACAGACATATTCAGCATCTGGGAACTTTTGTTACTCAACAGAAATCCTGCAGGGGTGCAGACTCTCCCCTAAAGCCTGGTGGTGTCTCTGGGTTAGAGCTCAGACAAATCAGCATGACAGAAACAGATTTTCCGGAGAAAATGACACATGGAGTTATATGCAGTTAGCAAAATACGTGATGTTTTGAAAAATATCTTTGAAGCTGAGCTACAACTTCAGAGGAGAGGAAACCTGAAATAAATAAAATTCTATGATAGGAGTTTTTTTAAAAATCTGTAAGAGAAAAAATTGGCCCCTTCTCTTCCATTGAAGATTTTCCATTTATTTATGCATTAGCATCTGTAAACATTTACTGAGTGACTATTCTATGAACACAATAAATTCAAAGTACCCAAATCCCTGCAGAACAACCATCCTCTTGAAATCTGTGGGACATCTCAGCAAATGGGCACAGAGAGTCTGAAGCTGTTTTCATGACTTTTCTTGTCATAAGAAAAGCACTGCCCAGAAGACAGGATCTCTCTTGGTCTGCTCGCTAAACCATGGCTAAAGAACCTGTAATCTGCAGTGTTGTCTCTTCTCATCCTGTAAAGGACAAAAGAAGAGAATGAGGGAAATGCTGGGCCGTGTGTGGGGAAGGTTCTGTTCTCCCATTCCCCAGCATCGCCTCACAGGTGAAGATAGGGGAGCAGATAAAATCTGTGGACTGGGACATATTTGTGCCCATTTGCAAAGCACAAAGGAAAGTTCATTTGGTTATGAATTGCAATAATTAGCAATGAGCCCTGCAATCCTGACTGTTACCTCCATTCCAGGCTGCAGTCAAATTGCCTCATGAATGAGTGACTCAGCATTACGAAACTGTAAGGTGTCTCCTCTGCACTTCAATTTGGCCTTCTTTGAATAATTAAATCAAAGTGCTCAGCAGGAAAGCAAAGTTGGAGAGTCACTTGGCAGTATATCACAGTGATCGCTATTATTTCACAATCTTTGTGGTAGAAACTACTAATTCTTGACCAAATCCACCCTTTTTATTCTGGAAATCTGTCTTATCCTACCCTGCGATAGCCATTCCTAACTCCTATGAGACTGGCTGACTTTTACTGGCTGTTTAATATGCACCAGAAGTTTGCAAACAACTTCATATTCGTTTTGTCACTTAATCCTCATGACAAAACTAGGAGAGATAATTTTATATTACCTATTTAGCACATTTTAGAGGTAAATGAGGCTTCAGAGGTTAAGGAGCTCACCTGAAGTTGTACAACAAAGTAAGGGAAAGAATATGGTTGACCCCCCCACAAACACCCTGTCTGTTTCTAGGCCGCATGAACTCTGGAATTAGATGCAACTGTCGCACTTGCTTCTAGCATCCTGTACTTCTTCATGGCACTTCTCACAATCCTGACTAAATAACTACTGTGAAATAAATGGTTATGTCTGTCTCCCTCGCTAGACATAGTCTGCACAGGGGCAAGTGTACCTGTTTCAGATTGTGATTGTGTTTGGCTACGAATAACAGAAAACTCGACACACTGCCAGAAACAAACACTGGCTCACTTCCTCATGCGCATGAAAAGTTCAGAGGTAGTGGTTGTGAGAAACAGAAGCTCTCAGAAGCTCAAACTTGTCAGGCTAGTTAGTCTTTGCTTCTTGTCTTTAAAATAGCTGGTGCAGTTCCAGTCATCACATTTGTAGTCTGGAAGAAAGGAAAAGGAATCAGGATGACCATATCTACCATGTATTTTTGAGCATAAATACGCTGCCTACAATTACCGAGGAAAATGAGATTTTGCACATCCAGATGGGGGAAGCAAAGTGGAGTGGCTGCTTAAAAAATAAAAAGTGTTGATCATAACCAGGGATTATATCTTTCTTATTATGTCTTCACGACCAAGATCCGCGAACTACACATAGTAGGTTCTTAATTATTGCTTTAAGAATGTCTGTTAAATAACGCATGCAAAAGTCTTAGCACAAAGCTGGGTATCCGCCAGTCAATAAAGGATGATTACTAGTAACTGCATTGCTTCGTGAGCCCACATTTGTGTGTGTGAGCAGATGGATGTTTTCCGGAGCTACTTGGGTTGATTCAAGGATAAGGAGCAACAGCTGATGGCTCTGCTGGCCTCATTAGCCACAGACGGGCCTGAATGGGGTTTGCTCTGGGCTGGAGAAGAGGAAAGTGATGAATCTGCTTCTAGCACCCCTGGTGTTCTGCAGGCTGAGGCTGGCCAGAGGGTCTAACTGCAGCGATTACTCAGCTGCCACCGAGGCAGCTCAGATTACACAGCCAGTGCGAAGGTCAATGCTTAAGCTTTCCTCCTTTTGCCAAAGAGAAAAAATCCATTCCCGAGATGGCAGATTTCTGGGACGGAGCTGAGGCAGGGAAAGGACTTGTAGAGCTCTGGTGGCCATGCTTTTATCAGCAGCACTCAGCAAGTCTGCTGATTTTTAGCATCGTCTTCTCCTACCCAGTAGCCCTCTTCATCCTTTTTTCTGTCGCCTGTCTCTGTCACCTCTTTTTCTCTCTGCCTGCCCCCTCTCCATTCTGTGGCCAGGCCGCAGAGTATTCTACACTGTCAAGTAAAACATGCTGTATGAACTCTGGAGCCCTCTGAGACCTAGACGCTGAGTACCCACGTAGTAACACTGGCTCCCTAAATGCTGTGTTACAAGTACAAACCATGGGGTTTAGACTCAGGAAATTTAGTCTCATAGTTTTGGAGGCTGTAGTGATGTTTCCTGCTGAAAGCTGAAAGAGAATATAGGTTCCATGCTTTCTGCTAGCTTTTGGTTGTTTTCTGGCAAATGCTGGCATTTCTTTTGAGTCAGCCCCAATCCCTTATTTCTGCCTTTGTCATTACACAGCATTCTTCCTGTGGGTGTCCGTGCCCACACTGTCCCCTTTAGAAGAACAGTCCATTTAGATGAGTCCTCCCCAGTGCCCTCATCTTAACCTAACCACCTGCAGAGACGCGCTGCCTAATTAAGATTACAATCACAAGTACTGGGAGATGGGACTTCAACATCTTTTTGAAAGACACATTTTACCCATAACAGTGGAGGAACTGGCACATGTGTCTTTTTGCTTAAGGAAAAACCAGTAGTGATCTTTGGTCTTCTTAACAGGTCAAGATTACTCCCAGTACCTCAGGCAAAGATTAAGGATTGCATAACAGTGATTCTATGATGGAGGTTTTTTAGGATAGCAATAACTCGATACTTTTTCAATAAAAGTGATGGATTAAATATAATTAAAGGAGATCAGGCTTTATATGTTTATAAAGCTTCCAAATAAGTGGCCAAATCAAAAAATGAATGATCATTGAATAACTAATTATGACTACAATTAGTTATGACCACAGAGTTAATTATGATTTGAATTACAATATACTTGAATATATATGTGTAGATATGTAGTGACAAATAGGATTTATCACCTCTCCCAGACAGACACCGTGTGAGTTCACCCTTAGTGATACTGTAAAGGAGGTGTTAACAGGCTCGTTTTATGAATGAAGAGAACAAGCCTCAGAAGAGACTTGATGCTTAAAGTCAGGCTCAACTGGGCAGGTCTGTGACCCAGAGTGTTGAAATGGCTCTTCATCGATTTGCTAATGTTCATTTTCCTCAGACACACCACAGGTACCCCTAAAGTGAGCAAGTACTGGTAAATGTTGTTTTAAAATATGTTTTTAGGTCTTCTTTAAAGAAGTACTTTTTTCCCTCTTTGAGACCAAGTTCAAGTAAAAAATTTTTCTTTTCTTGTTTTTGAGACAAGTCACATTATGTAGTTCTAGCAGGACTTGAACTCATTGTGTAGTCCAGGATGACCTCAAACTTATTGTCAGCCTCTAGAGTGTGAGGATTATATGTATACATCACCACATGGTTAACTTTTTTTAAAAATTTGAGTCTTGGGCCGGGGATATAGCTCAGTGGTTCCAGCACCTGTCTTGCAAGCGCAGGGACCCAGGTTTGATCCCTGGTAACCACATAACAATACTGGGCATGGAGACTCACCCCAGCAGCAACCAGTACCACATACTACAGTGCCGGGCGTGGTGGCTCACGCCTGTAATCCCAGCACTCGGGAGGCAGAGGCAGGAGGATTGCTGTGATGTGAGTTTGAGGCTGAGCTCAGGGCCAACCTGAACCACAAAAGCGAGACCCTGTCTCAAAAAAAAAAAAAAAAAAAAAAAAAAAAAAAATTTTGAGTCTTGCCTCCATTGCTACTAAAAAAATGTTCAGGGCCAAGGATTTAGCTCAGTGGCTCCAGAGCCTTCCTGGCAAGTGCAAGGACCTGGGTTCAATCCCTGGTAACCACATACAACATTGTCAGGTGTGGTGACTCACACCCACCAGCAAACAGTACCACATATCACAGTGCTGGGTGTGGTGGCTCAGGCCTGTAATCCTAGCACTTGAGAGGCAGAGGCAGGAAAATTGCTGAGTTCAGGATCAGCCTATATCAACTATAAAGCAAAACCCTGTCCAAATAATAATAATAATAATAATAAATAATAATAATAATAATAATAATTTCAGAAGAGAGAGACAATATCAGGAGTTTGGTGCTAGAAGAGTTGTAGAAATGTGTCATTTGTTTCAAATGAGTTTTGTGGTCTAGAAAAGGTAGATTCCTCATCAGGCAATTTAATTGAAATCTTCTTAATACCTAGGTTAAGTCACATTAAAGAGAAGACAAAGAATCAGTTTAAATCACTTTGGTGTAATAGGATTTTGTGGATAAGAAACTAATTTAAAATAAATGGGCCATTGGCTAGATTTAGACATTTCTGTCATACAAGTTCTGCTCTGAATCTATTTACAGTAATAGTTGTGATCTATTGTCAAGCGGTCAGTTGTTCTGGACATTAAACCTTTCTTGATGCAACTGATCAGCAATTTTAGTAAGTTTTAGTAATTGTTCATAGCCTGTTTTTAATGATGATAAAGAGAAAATTTAGCACAGGTATAAGCTCAGGGACTATCAGAACAGAAGCTTGACGTATTCATTCAGCAAATGTGTCTTAATCTGATGTGGGCCTGGCATGGCTCTTTGTGATTGAGATGCCTCTCCTGACAGGCTAAAAGAACCCTCTCCTTAAGCCTTTGACTTCTGGTAGGGGAAGCAGGCAGCAAATGGTAAATAGCACTAAAAATTCAGGGGCTGGAGATGTAGCTCAGTGGGGCCATGCCCATCTGGCAAACCCAAGGTCCTGGTTTTGATCCCTCAGTAGACCCCCCACCACCAAAACAAAACAAAAAAACCAAAAAACAGTTGTGTCATAATAAAACAGTCAAATTTAAAGAGTACCCAGATGAATATGTAATGATAAAACAACAACAACAACAACAAAACCCCCCAGAGATCCAGGGCAGAAGCACTGGGAATGTTGCTGTGTGACATTCCCAGGTCTGAGTAGCTTGTCAGGACATGCTTCCCCGTGAAGGTTAACAACAGAGCTTCAGAGTGGAGGAGCTGAAATTCGGTTCCAGCCAGAGAATATCTGAGCAGGATGGCAGCACACAGTGCACACATGTGTCAGAGGCCAGGTTTTGTTTTGGAGGAGATCAAAGGCAAAGCTGAGAAGATTTCTGGAGACAAACCATCTTCTATTCTCTTCCTCCCTCCAATTAAGTCTAATATTTTAAAACAAGTATTTATGGAATGGAGAAATTCCAGGTAAGTATTTTCATTAGGGATGAAGAGAACAAGAATAGATGTAAATATTAATTAAATGATTGCACATGGGAATGACAAATGACTGAGGGGGTAGGATTCTAAAGTCACCTCCAGGCCACAAAGAGATGTTTAAAATTACTTTCAAAAATTCCTCTGGAAGGTGCCTGTTGGCACCTGAACATTTCTGACCATTACTTCTGATGCTTAACCCTGCCAGGTTTTAAAATTTTTATCTATCTATCTATCTATCTATCTATCTATCTATCTATCTATCTTTTCTTTCTTTCAGTATGAGAACAGATTTCTGTTTCTTTGAGTGAGACTCAGATAAAGGATCTATTTGTATTGTAGGGGCCACATTAAATGTCCAAATATGGCAAGATGCAAGGGACAGATAGGGTTAGGTCACCACAGATTCGTGCTTCTCGTCTCATTCTGGGGAAGATGATCACTGAGGGGAAAGGCTGGCAAGTGCTATTTTAACATCTGTTTTTCTCCCAAGGAAGCCTGGCTACATTTGCATAAAGCATTTAAAATAATTATTTAACAAAGTGACATTGTCTACCTAGCAGCCTCCGAGCTTGTGTTTATCAGCTGCTGTCAGAACAGCTCCCCTCCCTCTGTCTGCCTCTGAGTGACTGACTTCTAGTTAGCTGTTTCCTACTGCCTCTCCAAGCTACCCAAGCTTAAGACCATGCAACAATCACCCTTCTCTTCACTGTTAAATCAAGATATTTCTACTGAGCCATTGAAACAATCAGTTACCTGGATTTTTGCTCTCAGTCTATCTTATTTAGTGCAATAAAAATAAATCAAGTGAGTTTTCAAAAAAGTGGGCAAAATATCAAAATGTATTTCTATATACTTACTGAATATCCAACATTAAGAGACAAGATCCAAATTAAAAGACCTGCTGGAATCTGTGAAAGAGGAAAGTTCACAATATCATGAAGCCCAAAGACCCCTAGTTTAATTATTAACCAGGACTTTTTGATTACATATGCATAATCTCCTCCTTGGGGATAAGAAATAAGAAGATTAAGTTGTCTTTGTCTAAACCACACATTACAAGCTTAACTAAGATTAGCTACATTTAACAACTAAGATTATGCATTTAAGGTTCCATTTATTTCATTTAAATATTTTATAAATTGAAGCAGACTTCTTAAAATGCCCCACACTAAAACAAGTAAATAAACAAGCTTCCACAATTCCTAATGTTTTGTTTTTCTTTTCTTCTTTGTTTCTTCCTTCCTTCCTTCTTTCCTCCATTTTGTTTACATTTTTTAAAAAACATTGTTGTAGGTGGTGGTGAACAAGGACATAAAAGTTATTGAATAACCAATTAAAATTTAGCTTTTACCTACTAAGTTTTCTAACATGAAACTTCTCAAAAAATTCTCAGAAATATTTACGCTGTCTCAAATTTTCCTTTTGGCCTCAGTGATAATACCACCACCCTCTTAGATAGACCTCTGGGAAATCTTCAGAGTTTACAAATGAGTACTATGAATCTTATCCTGATAGAAAGGGAAAAAAGAGACTCAAAATACACTACTCTATCCTGGCTGACTTCCAAGTTTCCAATTCTTCAGCAACTTTCTCATAAACGAGATACCCTTACTAATAACTAGTTTCATGTGACTTTGTGTTAAAATAGTTAAGCAAGTCCGATGGCTTTAATAGCAAGGATTGGTTACTTTAATATCTTAAGGACTCTTTTTTAAAATAAAAACTGCGGAATGAAGTAGGTTTCCAAATAGAATCCCTTGATATAACCTGACAATTCCAGATCAACTCTGTGTGTGATGTGGACAAGGGGAGCAGGTGCACAAGGTGTTCATTAGAATCTACTGCTGGGAATGGCCAAAAGGAGTCAAGTGTATCAGGGCCCTAGGGTGAGACCTTGGGTCTAGGTAGCCAGTGAAGAATTTGCTATTCAACAGTCATGTCAGGAGACCAGCAATGTGTCCCTGCCTGCCAGGCGGTCATCGCTGTAAGAACCATGAAGTCTTATGGGAAGGAATTCATTCAAAGAAGGTGGAAGTGTGTAAACTTGGCCCAAGTACAATGAGCCATTATCAGAAGGGAGGGGCTATTCTGAGGTTAACAAGGTTTATGCTGCTCAGATTTCCAGCTGGTCCTAGCTGTGTCCAGAGACCAGTGCCAGAGAGTAGGAGGAAGTGTTCGATAAAAGACTGATCACAAGTGTTGTCAGACACAGACCAGGTGGTGTGGTTCTGTGGCTGGTAACAGAAGATAAGCCAAATAGGGGGTGGGGTAAATTCCTCAGATCAGCCTGAAAGCAGTTGGCACCTGCTGCAGCATTTATGGACTGGAAATGTCATTTAGGCGTGCCCATGGGGATTCCCTTATCCAGAGAAGTGTGAGTGAAGGTAGGAGCACCATGACCACCTGGCACGGAGGATCCGTGTGATCTGACCCTGGGGGAGTCCCAGAGGAAGGGCAGGGCAGTGGCTCTCAAGTCAGAGCAGAAGGAGGGTCTCTGGTGCCCATGGAGAAGTGCAGCTTGGGAGGATTTTCTCAGCTGTTTTAGGAGGCCAGGAAGGGGCTGGCATTTGCCATGACTCATCAGGAGGAGCCAGACCAGACATACCATGTTTTCTAAAATCTCTTGACTCTATTTCCTGGGAGCTTCCCAACACTAATATGGCTGAACAAATACATGTTACATGTGCAAGTGCGTTTCATACAGAAAACCCATCTCCTCTGGGGCTTCCTTCTCCCTGGCCCAAGTGCTCCAAAAGTCCTAATTCTTCATTAGCCCCCATGGCATTCAGTAGGGATGCCAACAACATGGAAAAATGCCTTTTCCTTTAGAATGTTCAATCTAGCTGAAAAAATAGCATATTTTTAAAAAAAGTAAAGCAGAATAAATCAAGAAGTACAAATTGTGACATAGCACTCTATGTAGCTATGTGTTATGAACACGTTATTGACTCCATTCTGCAAAGAAATAAGATCTTAAAATCACCAGAGGAAAATGTCCCAGCCCCTTCCACGCAATGTCAGGTGACACAACAGTGAAGTATATGTATATGTGGATTCCCACATACATGAGTACATTCTCTACGGAAGAAGGAGTTCCTGAAGTGGGCAAGGTCATCGAGTAGCACTTCCGGTAGTTCTCCAGGGTATAATCCACATTCCACCACCATCCTCAGAGGATGACAAAGTAATAGCCATGAAAACTTTAAGTGCTGTATTTGAATCTCTTGGGAACTATGAAGAAGGAATCGGGCATGGTGTTCATTCAGAATCCATTCCATAAGAGCAGAGCCCTTTCAAGATGGGAGGTGGCTGTCATCTGGCTATGAATGTTGGATACTCAGGTTGAAACCTAAGTTTTCCTGTGTGTGATCATGGAAAAGGTTCTGATCTTTTCACTGAACTAGCATTTAAAACAGTGACACTAATACTTTAAAAGATTATAAGGATGAATATAAATCTAACCAAAAATCTGGCATAAAGCATCACTTAACACATGAGGTGTGCAGTTCTGCAGACATAAGTGACACCCTAACTACAAAACCAGGAAAAGACTGGTATATGGTTACAGACTGGTATGTGGTTATGTAACGCAATGACACTAGTGATTCTTTTTTTTTTTTTTTTTAGGTTTTTTGAGACAGGGTCTCGCTTTGTGGTTTAGGCTGGCCCTGAGCTCAGCCTCCAACTCACATCACAATCCTCCTGCCTCTGCCTCCCGAGTGCTGGGATTACAGGCCTGAGCCACCACGCCTGGCACTGTGGTATGTGGTACTGGTTGCTGCTGGGTGTGGGTCTCCACACCCAGTATTGTTATGTGGTTACCGGGGAATTGAACCCGGGCCCTTGTGCTTGCAAGACAGGCGCCGGAACCACAGAGCTAACTCCCCGGCCCGACACTAGTGATTCTTGGCTATATCCAGAAGAGTTGTTTTGCTATCCACCACCTTCCTATGCCCCAGTTCTAGACTATTACTACTGAATGCAAGGGACATCATTTGTTCCGCCCATAGCAGCCAAGAACCAATGTCAAAGTCATATTTACTGCACTAGGTGGCCCAAAGTAAAGAGTGTGTGAAATCTTGCTCCACCTTCAAAATTGTCCTTTCTTGGGTGCTGTTAGTGTTGCTTCTGGTCTGGGTCAGAAGGCTGCTGCCGCTGAATTTTTCTCTTTGTTGCTCTCTTGGGGTCACTATCAAGAGCGAGGCATTACTATTGACAGCCTGGATGCTGGATAGGGAGAGAACAAAGAGGTGTTTCTGCTCTGTGCCAGCCTGTCCTTTTTTGGTGTTTGACTGGGGCCTGGCTTTGGAACTGCTATTGTTGTCTTTATTTTATTCTTCTTTGTAGCTCTAGCAGTTTCATTACCTTGAAAATAAAAAGGTGTATTTCCAATGAACAGAGGAAACTCAGAGACGCTCACATGACCAAACTCTGTTCCCTCACTCCCCATTTAATGATGCTTTGAAAATTCTGTCATTTATTCCCAATACAAATGCAGGAACACGGATATGATTTTTCTCTAACTAACCTAAATCTGGACGTTTTTAATCTTTTCATGGCAGGCTGAAGGCAAAGTCAAGATACAAACTCAAAGTTTTCTAATTCCAGTGCCCCTCTGTTTTCTATAACTCTTTAATTACAGGCAAATTTTTGGTGCATAAATGCCAATCCTATGAATTCTTGTATTCTCAATAACTTAACAGTCACTAATGCATATAAAGTGCTCAATTGTATTTTGCTGTACAAACAGATGCATGAATGGAATCTCGGTGCAAGCAGAAGGCAGTAATGAAGCCCCTCAGTGAGAAAAGGGCTGCTCCCCTTCCAGTAAACATGGCTGAGCTATGCAGCGCATGGAGCATGTTGTTGCTGAGTGACAAAGTCTTCAGTTTTTCCAAACACAGCAGGTGATAGACAGGAGAGACCTGGACACGATGACACATCCATTCTAGGACAGTACACATCAAAGGCCCAAGTAAAGACAGGTATGGCTTTGTGCAAATCTGCCTGGATGTGAACAATGATGAGAAAAAAGGAATATCAGCAGCAGGGAGGTCTGACAAATGGCTTCCGGAATTATGTGTACACTGGTGTTAGGCAGTGCAAGAGAGGTGAGACAGAGAAAGAGCCAGTGTGACAAACATTACGGGGAAATGAAATATATTGCAGAGAAAGGAAAAAGTAGGCAGAAAAAGCTCATTGTGCGAGGGAAAGAAAGCTGATAGATGGTTGTATAGATCAGGAAATGAAAGACTTCTGTTCAGTGGCCTCTGTTCCTCTGTTCACAATATGAAGAAATGGACTTTGTTTTTTCTTCCCACATCACACTCTAGAAATGTCTTGTTTGTAAGAGGTGTCTCAAAAACAGCTTTTGGAAACAGAAGTGTCTCTTTACCAAAAGATCTCCCTTTAGAATTGGATTAGAGGCACAAAATAGCTCAGAAAATGACCCAGCAATCTAAGTAATGAGGTAACAAACAAAACAACGTACTCTCTCTGATTTGGGGCAGCTGCCTTACCATTTTACCCGATTGCATAACATTACAACTCATTCCTTAATTCATTCGGTCACCAGAATTTATAGTTGTTATTGTGAAATAGGGAGAAAGATTTTCAAAGGGGAAAGGAACTAGGAAAGAGGGCAGGTGAAAAGAATGAAGAGGAAGAAAAAAATGGAAGGTAAAATGAAACAACATACAAAGCTAAGGTATATGAGAGGCAGTGGTTGAAGGGAAAGCATGGGAACAGGAAAAAAATAAGGATCAAGATATATTATGTACAGGTACAAATTCTTGATGACTGTGAACATGAAATGTATGTAAAATATACCAATAAGCTCAATAAAAAAATGTTACTGAATAATAGTGTGACACTGTCCTGCCTTCAAGGATTCTTTTTCTGTCTATGAGGGTATAAAGTGGAGATGAATGTGTCCCTTCCTGCAGTGAGAGACATTGATAGTCTAGGGACACAAACTACTATACTGTATTAGTAAGTTATTGAATGAAACTATATAATACTTTTTTGACATCTGTAAGAAATATAGTCTTTGATAACTTTGCATGAAAGCGATAAGGTTTTTTCTTTTTGAGATAAAGTCTCGCTTTGTACTTCAGGCTGACCCTAAACTCACTATGTAGCCCAGGCAAGCTTTGAACTCACAGAAATCCTCCTGTCTCTGGCTCCTAGGTGCTGGGATTGTAGGTGTGAGCCACCACACTCAGAATTGTGGTATGTGGTTAACTCAGGAATTTGCACTTGTAAGGCAGATGCTGGAACCACTGAGCTAAATCCCCAGCCCTAAAATTTGATTTCTATTAGTGCCATTTAGAATATTTTCTTCTGATTTCACCATTAACAATCTCATGTAAATGTTTAAGTTATATAAAATCTGAGGAAATACTTATCAAATGTCTTTCGCATTTACTCTAAGATTTCAAAGAATATTTAGCTTTATATAAAAACATTCTAATGTTTTTGGCTAATCTTCAATTTTTTTCTGAATTAATGACATCATTATCCTCTTGTCATTAATATTTTCATTGTGTTAGCCTGAGTTTTATTTTGTCTCCCTTGATGTCAGTTATTTATGTCAAATCAGCAAGAAATTCAATATTTTCATATATCCACATGCTCCATTTGCCTTATGTAGTTGGATTATCAAATAATATTCATGACTCTTATTAATTTTAGTTGAAATTTATCTCTTCTAATGGGTGAGTTACTTTTCTGTGACAGAATAATTTCTATGGTACACCCATTTTTAACGTGTTTTATATTTCACTGATTTTATCTGAATATTTTATGTTTCTTTAAAAACATGAAATAGACTTGAAGATAATAAAAGGGGGAAACTTTCATATATGTCTAAATTTGCATTTTGCCTTATGCAGTGTGTGGCCAAGGTGGTACAGAGAGTAAAGATTACTTGGAGATGAAACAGCTCAAACACCAAGAGGACCAGAGGGCCTACTTCCACCAGGAGCTTTGGGGATACTCCCAGGTATGGCAATGAAGCTGAGAACTTCAAGACTTTTATCTAGAAAAGTAGAAAAGGAGCTGTCTCAAGGTGAGGCAGTGCTCTTGGGAAATTGGGAAGGACAACAGTAAGTCTCACTAATGTACATTTTCCTATTTAACCATTCACTTATGAGCCTGTGTGTTTTTACCCTGTAGTTTCACCAAGTTTCCCTCAGGAATCTTTGATTTCTCTTTCTCTTTTTTTTTT
>PVIR01006757.1:27141-64444 GCA_004026965.1 Petromus typicus | reverse complement strand
TACTGGGTGTGGACCACACCCAGCAGCAACCAGTACCACATACCACAGTGCCGGGCGTGGTGGCTCACGCCTGTAATCCCAGCACTCGGGAGGCAGAGGCAGGAGGATTGCTGTGATGTGAGTTTGAGGCTGAGCTCAGGGCCAGCCTGAACCACAAAGCGAGACCCTGTCTCAAAAAACCTTAAAAAAAAAAAAAAAAAAAAGAAGAAGATCAAAGCCAGCAGGTTGGTTATAACCCCAAGGGAAACATCAAAACCCCACTCCATCCCAAACCACAAACTATTAACTCAAGATTTTTCTAACAGAAGCATCAGATCCCAAGTAGGCTGAAGAGCTTTGTGATTACGAACAAGGAGAGGCTGGATAAACGTGTTGGGGTGGAGCCCAGGACATTTGTCCTGGAGAAATGAGAGAAGTGAGCACTGGCGCTCCTTCTGGACCAGGCAGTCTAGCTGTGTGCTGTCCAACATGGCGCCCACTAGCCACACGCGGCTCTACAGCTTCAAAGAGGTAAAGTTAAGTGAAAATCAAGGTTGAGCTCTTCCGTCATGGTGCCTCAGTCCCAGGGCTCCATAGCCACCAGTGGCTGTGTCCTCCATTCTGGACAGCACCATAAGGAAACATCTCCAGGGACTAGAGACAGATCTTACTGGTAGAGCTCTCTTAGAATATGTGAGGTTTCACCCTCCAGAAGCACAAAATAAAATTAAAATAATTTCCATCATGACGATATCTTTGTGTGTGGAAGTGTCCAAACTGGCCAGTGGTTTCTTGATGCATGGGGACAGGGAGCCATGGGGAAAGACACAGCCTGCCCTGTTGGACTCCTGCCCCTCCACTGACTGCTCAGCAGTAACCAGATCACTCTGCCACCCTTTGCTTCTCATTCTATATATATTTTTTTTTGAGACAGGGTCTCACTTTGTAGTTCAGGCTGGTCCTGAAGTCAGCCTCAAACTCAGCAATCCTCCTGCCTCTGCCTCCCGAGCATTGAGATTACAGGCGTGAGCCACTATGCCCAGTACTGTGTTACCAGAGGTAACTTACCAGAGGTCGAACCCAGGCCCTTGTTCTTGCAAGGCAGGCGCCAGAATCACTGAGCTAAATCCCCAGCCCTTCTTGTTCTTTGTTTACAAAAAGACTGACCTTTTAGGAGTGAATTTTAAGAATTAATTATCTAAAGTAACAATTGGGTATCCCTTGCTAAAATACTTAAGACCAACGGTATTTTGGCTTCCCGTTTTTTTTTTTTTTAATTTTTCAGTATTTACACATATACGGGCTCTCGTTGCCATGGGGCCTGGCCTAAGCACAGATTTCACTTATGTTTGAGCTAGGACTTCTACACCAGGCCTGCGTTTTGACTGCAGTCTGTCCTGAGAGGTCAACCTCTCTGTTTTTGGCATCAGCCCTAGTTTTGGACATAGCACTTGGGATTAGGCATCTCAGTTTGTACCTAGCTTTAATAAGTATAACTAGCTTTTCACTAGGAACGTGAGGACTTCCCCGGGATGCTATCCATATTCTCATTCATCTCTTCTCGGTCACTCAGCAGGCACTGGCCCTTGTGCTGGGTGCTAAGCTGTCACCCTGGGGCATCCCAGCCCTCCCTTCATGTGGCTGCCCTGCTTCCACCCTGTATTTCATACGTGACTCACCATTTGGGCTCAGCCAGTACTTTCACAATATTCCCATCCACACTCTATGACCTTTGGGCAGTGGTTTGGAAGCTCGATCTCGAGCACTAATCCTCATCTGTGATTCTCTTACTTCTTAGACTAAATAGTGTGCAAAGCTTTTCTCTTCTTCACATTTATTTGTAAATCAGCACCTGTAAGAGCTGCATCTGGTACAAACGCAGTCGAGAGTGGGTAGTCATACCTGCCGCAGTTATGAAATGGGCCAATGGACAGGCCCTGCTCTCCACCGACAGGTGCAGCCTGCCTGTTCCCCAAGATGCTTCCTGAACCCCATGTGATTCTGCGCTTTGCTCAGGGAAGGGGCTTCTGGACACACCCGTGTGTTCTCTGTGGTTGAGCAGGGCCGCATCTTACAGAACCCAGAGTGGTTGTGGTCAAAACCAAGGCATCCGGCATCCACCCGAGCCACGTGTTCTGGCCTCGGGCTGTGAACCTTCAGGGAGTCCAAGGCGGGATCAATGAGTTCCTGGGATTTAGGGGGGAGTATTTCTTTTCATCTTCTCAGAAGAAACCTTTTTAGTTTTAATCGTGTCCCCAAAGAAATAGTTATTAACAATTTAAATTAGGATATATTAAAAATTAGATCATTTTTTCCCTTTCAGACATGAGATTGATGATTTCCCTTCTTTCTCAGGACAATAGTTCACCAGAAAATGTCTTTTGGGTTGCAATTTTAAAATAATTTGAGGTTGTGATGTTTCTAATGAATTATTACTTAGGGTTAATTTTACGTGAACTAAGTAGATTCTGTGGTGGGGAATTATTATAAAAGATTATTCTTGTGGAATCAATTCACTGTAAGTAACAAGACTAAGGACTTGCTTACATGCAAATGTTGAAGCTAAGGAAAGAGAGGGATTCACAGATTTATGAAACAATCCCTCTCTTGGAGAGTTTAAATTCAGTGGGACATTAGCACAGAAAAGCAAGACTCGGGAAGGAGGAGCATAAAGCATCTGAACAAAGTACACATTCAAACCTGGGTTCAGGAGTGCTTCAGAGAAGCACAGCTCCCCATTTTAAATTCTATGCCTCTAGAGATTGCTAGGCTTTCTGCAGCAGCATATCGAAGAGACTTCTCTTAGCACTTTCCCCCTTGCTGTTGGAGAAAGCTCCATAACTGAGGCCCGTACATAGAGCTGTGTACAGGTAGATGGTTGGCGAAAAATAGCTGGCAGCCAGGATGTGAGAAAGATCAGAGAGAGGGATAGAGAAAGAGAGAAAGAGTCAGGCTGTACAGAATCCCAGCTCAGCTCTAACTCTTACAAGAGAGTCATTGGAGAGGAGACGAGTAGAGTAGAGATCTCCACGGGTCAGAAACTCACATACAGCAGAGCTCAGCTAACCCTGTGATCAAAACTTCAAAAGCTAAGGTCAAAGTGTGACGTCGGTGGAAGAGATTAAACATCCAAATGTGCCCAGCTAATGACAGTTTAGTTTCTGGTGGACATACAACTGAGGTTTCTTCAAACCCACAAGTGGCCCATGGGAAATGACCATTTGAGTCCCTTCAAAGCCTCCTGCCACAAGCCCTGACATCCATTTCTGCCTTGAGCCAGAGCCAGAGAAGTATCTTCCTTTTTTTTAAATTTTGTGCTCGTAAAATGTTTATCACATAAAGCTGATGATCAAAAGGTCATGTGATTACATTCAGTCTACCCAGTGTAATCCAAAATAACCTGCCTATTAAAGAGTCACTGATTACTAACCTCAATTGTGTAAAGTCACTGAGATAATCTGCCTATTAAAGGGTCACTGATTACTAACCTTAATTGTGTAAAGTCACTGAGATAATCTGCCTATTAAAGGGTCACTGATTACTAACCTTAATTGTGTAAAGTCACTTGTGTCATGAAACATGAGCAATCCAGGTGTGTGATACCCAGGAGTGAAACCAAACTACAAGTGCCAGAATTATACCTACTGTAGTAATTACCTACAGAATTAATGTGGCTGATGGATTAATGTGGACATCACCTTCACTGAACGTCACATGCTTCCAAGGTTATCATGTTAATTCTAACAACACAAGCTCAGTTTTGGTGCCAGAAAACTGTACTCAGCTTTTCCCTTTTACTAATTATGCAACTTAGTGAGTTATTTAGCCTCTTTCTTCCTTGGTCCTCTCCTTTGTAATATGGGAAGAATCAAAGTACCCATTCCTGGGGTTGTTAAAAATAGTAAATGAGTTCATATATATAAAAGGCGTAGAACAAAGTTTGGAAAGGACCTTACATGAGGCAGCTGTAAGTGCTATTATTATTGAACCTGGATGGCGGCAGTGTGACTGGAAACAAGACAACAGATTGGAACCGCATTGCTGGAGTTAGTGACGGAGGTCACAATTTCATTTTCTCAGACTTTTGGGCAAATGAAATCCTAGTGAATCCACACCAGTTTCCAACAGCTGCTATAAGAAATCACCACAAACTTAGTAGGTTAAAACAATACAAATTTGTTTTTAGTATTTGGTTTTATTCATATGTATTAGTAGTACATATTAATGGGGTTCACTGTGATATTTCAACGTACGCATAATGTTCACAGATCAAATCCAACCTCCCTTTATCCACCCTCACCCCCACACACAAGTGCACACACACGTGCCTTTTGTTATGGTTTAGGTCTAAAATGTCCTCCTAACGTTTTATGTGTTCATAGGTGCAGCCTGCTCAACACTAGTAGGTCTCTGTGGCATGACTTGGAGAGGTGGCCTCATTCCCCTTTCCTCCTTTCCCTCTGTACTTCATGGCTCCCAAGAATGGAGCACCCTTTCTCTGCCAGGCCCTTCTCCCATGCTTTTCTGCCTTGAAGCCGACTATCCATGGACTGAACCGTCCGAAACCGTGAGCCGAGTGGACCTCTCCTCCCTTCTCTTGTGGACATCGGATAGTTTGTCCCAGTGACAGGGAAGTGACTAATAAACCCTTTACAACCTCTGGTGATCACTGCTGTACCTTCAGTTAACTTTTTTTTAAACTTGACAGAGCTTAGAATACTGTGTCTTTTTTAATTTAATGTTCTCTAGTTCCATTAATTTTTCTGTAAATAGAAAATTTTCCTTCTTCTTTATTGCTGAATAATGTCTAATGCAAAATAACATAATTTCTTGAGTTTATAGTACAGATTTGCTGCACATAGACATATCTAATTCTCTCTCTCCCCTGCTCTTCCCTTCCCCTCCCCATGATCCTTCCAACTCTTGGTCCTCTTCACATCTGTACAAGCTCTGTTTTCAGTTTTTTTAATTCTTTTTTTTTCCATTGCCTTTAATTCCTTCTTCCTCTCTCCCTTGTTCCCCCATCCTACTTCCTATTCATCTATTGTCTATTTTACTCTTTTTTTAATAAATATTTTGAGTTTCCCATATAAAAGAAACCATAGCATATTTAAGCCTGCATACCTGACTTATTTCACTTAATATTATGGTCTCAAGATTATTATTTGACTAGTTGATAAGGGTCACTCTTTCCGGAGTAAGATGAAACCTGTGTTATTTTAATTTGCATCTTCCACTGCCAATAATGTTGAGCATTTTTTCTGTAGGTATTGGTCATTTGTATTTCTTCTTCTTCATTTCATTGCTGGTTTTTCATTAGATCTTTTATTGGGGGTATGATTTTTTTTTAGTACTTTATATATTCTAGATATCATTCTTTTGTCCAAGGAGTAGCTGGTAAAATTTTTCCCATTCTGTAATTTTTTACTCAACCCTAATGATTATTTCCTTTGCAATGCAGAAACTTTTTAACTTAGTATAATCCCATTTATTGATTGTTGGTGTTACAATATGCAATTTAAGCCAATTCAAAAAGTCCATACCTATGTCTGTTTCTTCAAGAGTTTTACCTCTTTTTTCTTTCACCAGACTGAGTGCTTCTGTTTTAATATCTATATCTTTGATCCATTTTGATTCAGTTTAGTATACAGTGAGATACAGTCTATATCTAATGATCCACATGTGGATAGCTGGTTTTCCCAGCACCTGTATTGCAGTTCTGGGGTCAGAAGTCAGAAGTGGGTCTACTAACCTAAAATCATCATATCACCAGGAATTTGTTTCTCCTGAAGATGAGGGCAGAATCCATTCTCTTGTCTTTTCAAGCCTCCCCTGGGCTCCCAGCCCCCGACTCCATCTTTAAAGCCAACAGCTGCATCATTGTGTTCTCTGCTCTGACCACATTTGCCAATCATACCTTCTCTCACCCAGGGCACTTCACCTGCAAGTTCACCACCCTCTACACTAGAAAGTCTCTCTCCCAGATGTATTCACAGCTTCTGTGGACTCCACCATGGGCATCTTTGGGGAGCTGTAGTTCTGCCTGCTGCAGAACCTACTTCCTAGAACATGGGTTATTTTCTTAACCTAGCACGATGTTCTTTATGCTGGGGATTATGCTAAGCACACATCCACCACAGAGCTTCAGCCCAGACAGCCACTTTTTAAGTCTGCAGTGAAAGGCAGATAAAAGTCGTGCACCCACCACATTCAAGATGGCTGAGCTCAGTGTGCCTACAGTGGGCCCCGAGCACTTCATTAACGTAGAGATGAAGTGAAAAGGCCACCAGTTTCTCTGAGTGTTAGGTCATAGCTCAGAACAGTATTCTCACAGAATGTAGCCAGTCTACTCAAGTCATTCATGCAAGCAGAGCACTTGCAGAATGTGCACTCACTTGTACACAGCACTCTTTCATTATTAGAAATTATTCTCCTGTTGACTTCCAATTAACTTTTAAGCCTGTGCTAAACATTCTGCCTTCTCTACATTCTTTTCATGCTTAAAATACATCTAGATCCTCGATGCATGGAGAAGACTTTGAAGTACATAAGCTTGCTTAGTCTCTCTTTTGAAAGATAAGCAAGCATTTAATAGCTTCATCCACCACTCTTCTAACAATTAAGCTGCTAACCTAGGTAGCCATGGTTGTACACACCTGTAACCCCCGCACTTTGGAAGGCTGAGGCAGGAAGATCACAAGTTCAAGGGCAACCAGGCAAGTTAGTGATTTAATGAGGACCTGCCTCCAAAAATCTAGTTTAAAAATATAAATGTTAACTCCATGCTGAGAAAGCCACTCGTTCCTTGTGACATGCTTGCCACGAGAAGACTCCCTGCACTTCTGTTAGAACACATGAACCCTTACCCAAGAGCATATTGAATTTATCAGGTCTTGTTGCCGACTTGTTACCTTTTATGCCTTACTTTTGCTAAAATGTTATTATTCTCTTAACTTTACAGTGAAACACCCATTATGTGTAACACTTGAAATCTCTCAGTATCTGTAAGTGTGAACAACAGTGGTTTCTGACTTAGTTTTTTAAATCCACAATGATACCAACGTGATATTGTTCAGTGGATACTTCCACTGGGGTTTGGAATGTGGGTCTTTTCCTGGCTAGCAATAGGCACGCCGGGATCTCTGTAAATGGCACGCACGCCGGGATCTCTGTAAATGGCAGGCAGAGGCAGCAGGGTGCAGCTCCTCACCCTGCCACACGGGGGAGCAGGTAGGCCCCGTGGTGCGTGATGTCGCTAAACTAAGCTATTCGGCAGTTGGTTATGGGTTCGACTTATACAGTATTTTCAGCTCACCTCGTGTTCCTCAGAACACAGCCCCAGCACAAGTCAAGAAGCTCCCACATTTCCTCACATTTGCAGCTAAGCTAGACGTACTTTTGACCTGTGTTATAATGTGATTATGATACAATGACCTGCGAGACCTAAGCATGTGAGAAGCAATCGACTAAAAACCGGAAATACAAACTTGAAAGGCATGACTTTTCCCACCAGGGACTCTCATTCCACTAAGTGGAAGGTGGCTCCGGTGGTGAGAATTTTTTTACACTTTTTATAAGCATGTTTGCAGTGCGTGTCTGCACACCTTGTGCGGAGTTGGTATACGCACATACCACGTCTTCTTCTTTTCTCGACCCAAGTCCTTTCCATTCCTCCATCCATTTCTTGGTCCCCTCCTCTTTGGAGAAAGATCTATCTCCCTGCTTTCTATTATCTAGCTTTTATTTTTCTCTTCATTTAAAATTTGAGATTCTAAAAAAAAAAAAAAATTTAAATAGGAAAAAACCTATTTGAGTTGTATAATTTCCTGCACTTGGAAATTGGAAGACTAATGTGTCAGGGAAAAGAAGAGCAGAAATGATGATTGTTTCTGGTTTGAAAAGCTGGATGTGTGTGAGTGCCTCTGACGGGATGCGTACCCCGGGAGAAAGATTGGGTTCGGACAGGTCAGAGGGCTTCATTCTGGACACGCTGAACCTGATGTCCCGTGGCATATCCAGGGCAGCTGTCCCACGCAGAGTGCCCATTTATTCACAGATGAGTAGGGAAGTCATGGCGTGAACCAGGTGAGAAATGACTGTAGCTCAAGCTAAGTAGAAAGAATGGACAGGGAGAGCTGGGACGGTAACTTCCTGCTACATTTTAAAGATGCCAACTCTATCAGGAAATGAATGGAGCAAGCGAAGGAGACCGGAAGCTAGCTGAACCTATGGGGTGGGTGGCAGGCTGGAGGTGGGCACACAGGGCGTACGGGGCAGACGAGAGTTTAAGATCACATGGAGGGGGTGCGGGTCAGAGATGAGGCAGCTTCCAGGGTACACAAACAGAAGGAAAGAATGGGCAACAGTGAGGAGCCCCAAGGGGGTAGGAAACCAGACAGGGGAGGAGACAGTGGGAGGAGAGGGTTCCCAGGGACGGCAGGCATGCGCCGAGGTCAGCTCCCAAAGCGGTCCACCCAGACAGGACTCAAAGCCTGTCAACAAACTTGGCAGCTAAGGGAGTAAATCCTGAATGTGCTAGCAGTTCCCCTGCAGTGATGGGATTAAAATCATTTTATATCACTCTAATAAAAGCTTTTTTTTTTTTTTAGACAGGGTCTCACTTTTGTAGTTCAGGCTGACCCTGAGCTCAGCCTTGAACTCACAGCAATCCTCCTGCCTCTGCCTCCTGAGTGCTGGTTTGACAGGCGTGAGCCACCACGCCCAGCACTGTGGTATGTGGTTCTGATTAGCTGATGGGCGTGAGTCTTCATGACCTGGCATTGTTGTATGTGGTTACTGGGATCGAACCCAGGCCCTTCCCCTTGCTTGCAAGTGCTGGAACCACTAAGCTAAATCCCCGGTGCAATAAAAGCTTATTTTTAATAATAGTCCATCACTAAATGAAAATACATATAGCCATGAATATAGGCAGATAGTACAGGTAGAATGTCCCTTTTTGAATCATTTAGCATTTGAGATTTTTAAAGAATTTTCCCCACCAGGAGTAATGCCACAAATATCTTCTCGATAAAAGGCTAAAACTTTTTTTCTTATTTTCCTTCCCAAATATAATGCACCACCCTTCAATTTGAAGGAAAATGAGCCAGTAAAGCTTAGTATCTTAAAATAATCTCAGTATTCCAATTCTGTGTAATTGTGGTTTTGCATCATTATTACACATTCTCTGCTCTTTTTTCTGCTTTTAGACGGAGACAGCACACGCGCAGGGCTAGACGCTCACACTGCTACAGCAGGCATTTTCTTCTTACGGTACACAGAGCCGTCTACACGGCAGCATTAGAACAGGTAACACTCTGTGAATCTCTTTCCTTTTTTCATGTGATAGGCGGGTTAGAGCCCACTCTTGAGAAGTTTCTTCCACGTCAGGTGACTGATTTCCCATCTATTAGCTATTTTTGTTGACCTCACTTCTCCAGAGCTCCTCAGTCTCAGTTTAATTTGAGCAATCACAATTCTCTCATCTAATTAATGAGAAAATTGGGCCATTGCCTCCGCGGCCTGTGTTCAACCTTCTTTTGACTGGCAGTTTTCTGAGAACTCCTCACTCTCCTTCCGCCCTGTTCTGAGTAGTGGCTTCTGTCCCACGAGTTCACTCCCTATCCTCGGTTCTCTTTGCCATCCTCCTGGTCTCCTCACATTTCTTCTCTCTTTCTCTCTCTTACCTGGTAAGCTCACTGAATGGTTTACTGTCATGACTCCTCCATGAGTGTCCAGTGGTTTGTTCAGGAGAAATTCAGAATCAGCCAAATATCAAGACTTTCCGCCCCTCAGCACCTTGGGGGAGGCTGTCTGGATTGTCGCTTGGTGGCACTTCTCTTTCTTGACACTGCCTTTAGGGTTCTCCTCGCTTGTGGATCCACATGGCCTCCCTTTTACTCAGCCGTGGAGCTGTGTGCCCTGTCTCCAGTTTCTCTTCTGCCTGGGCAGCCTGCAGATGTCTGACAAAAAACACTCTGTGATGGGTTCCCCTTGCACAGACCGCCTTCCTACAGCCTTTCCTAAGATCTCAACGTCCCAGCTGGCACTTGGCCTAACTCTCTCCTCTCCTCCAAAACCCGCTTGGTTTACACTGTACCTGTGCGCGCAGTGTTCGGCTGAGTTCTGATTCCACACCTTCAGCTGAAGTCTTTGAATGTGAACCTCCTGCTTCCATCAGTGTGCTGGCTTCGCTGGCAGCCATGGCAACCTGTCTCACATTCAGTCAAGATTTCTAGGACTGTTTTTAAATCTTGCTGACAATTTCCCCCACTTGCACGCTGTGCTGGCTGGTTTGACATGGTGGAGGATGTTACGTTTGTTTTCTGGGGGTGTCGCTGTGTAGAAATCAGAACACCCTGAGAGGTCCCTGTGTTACAGGTGACTGTGTAATGGCAACCCCGCCTCCGGACAGCGCCACTACCCTCTTCGTCATCTCACTGTGGTTTATTTGTTCCATAAGCTTCCAGCAAATGGCAGGGGGATCTAGAACATGGACCAGATTGTTGTAATTCTTCCACCCAAAAGTGCCATTTGGACCACCAGGAAGAAGAACGCTTTCACTGTCAGAAGTGGGGAACATTAAATCTGAAATCAATAAATACTTTCCCAAGATATGTTCTATTATGAATCTTATAGTTGCATCTCATACATTATCATGGAGTTGATTTTAAAAAGAACATCAGAATAGAGCCAAAAAAGAAAGGCTTACCTCTACAGTCTTTTATTTTTGTTGTGGAATTGTTTACATATCACTTAGGAAAAATAATCTATCCACCAGTTATGAATCTGTTCTCCAGTTCTTATTTATTTGTTTAAAAATGTATCAGCTTGTTATATATTGTAGTGGGATCATAAGATTAATATAAAATTAATATTGGAGAAATTTTAAAGAAATGTATAAAAATATAAGAAAGATAACAGAAATCAATGAAAGATCATCACTATTAACAGTTTTATATTGCTACTGTTCTTTGAAATTACACATAATATTTATAGACCTTTGAATGAACAGACAAAAGAAAAAAAAGAATACAGGTTATAAACACTACCAGGAATAAAAAGAGAAGATAGAGATATATATAGTAGATATTAAATCTATACTATGAAAAGAACAGAAGCAAACATACGAATGCATTGAAAACTTTAGTGTTAGGTTTTCTGGAAACTGTTCAAAAATCAGTAAAAGTAGAAACCTTGAATATGCTCATTATAATTTTTTAAATTAACATTTGGCTTAAAATTTACTCAGGAAAAATAAAAAAACAGACCCAGTTAGTTTTATTAAATCTACAAATATCAAGTAATCTTTGCCATACAAAAAATGTGCTGAACGTCACAAACAGGGGGAAAAGGGACCAATTCATTTTAAAATTTGTTATAGTTTTAAATAAGAAAGTAAAATTTAATGCAACTTCTTTCATAAACTTGATGCAAAAAATCTTAACAAAGGAATAAAATTAAACTTAAAAAACTATAAAATATCATGGAAAAAGTTTTTTACTAAAAAAAAAAAAGCTTTACATGAGAAAAAATGGTTATACAATTCAAAGCATAATAGATTAAAGGAGAAAACACATATAATTACCTCAATATATTCAGAAAAGGTATTTGAAAATATTCAACAGGCGTTAATGACTTAATAACCAAAGATATAATGACTTAAGAATAAGAAAAATTATTAAGATCCATCAACATATAGCCAATCGAAACTTCACATCATGTTGATTCTTTAAAGTATTCCTCTTTTAAATTCAGGAAAAACATAGTAAATCCCTTCTAAAATATTTTAATTGGCTACTGGTTCTGTTGCTGACATTTTTCTGTTAAATTTATGTTTGCTCATTTGAGAATTATTCCTCAGTTCTTACTACAGTCTGAGCAGAGCTGTTTTTCATACGGGTCATTTCCCCGAACTGACGCTGCCTTTGTTTCCTTGACCTTATGAAGAACTTTTCCAAAACTTTTTTATGGGGTATGTGTTTGTGCTGACCACTGCAGTTGACTCTTCGATAACACAGGGTAGTTTTTAAACAAGTACAGTTAAGGCTTGTTTATTTCAGTTATGTCTGTAATTATATTTCAAGATGATCACTCTATTTGATTGTTTTTGGTTATCTTCTCCAGGGACCAGAGTGAATCGAAAACTGCATTGCATTGAATTATTTTTTTTTTTTTTTTTAGGTTTTTTGAGACAGGGTCTCCCTTTTTTGTGGTTCAGGCTGGCCCTGAGCTCAGCCTCAAACTCACATCACAGTCCTCCTGCCTCTGCCTCCCGAGTGCTGGGATTACAGGCATGAGCCACCACGCCCGGCACTGTGGTGTGTGGTACTGGTTGCTCCTGGGTGTGGGTCTCCACGCCCAGTATTGTTATGTGGTTACCGGGGAATCGAACCCGGGCCCTTGCGCTTGCAAGACAGGCGCTGGAACCACTGAGCTAACTCCCTGGCCCAGCATTGAATTATTTTTTACAGTAAAAGATGCTTCGCTATTCCTATCCCTCAAAAAGCTCCATCTTGGTTCAGATACACTGATCCCACCACTCTTCACACCTTCTGAGGCGGACCTGGAAGCTGTGCTTCACAAGTTTCTTTGGTTTTGCTTTCATGGCCGCTTCCGTGTCTTGAATCCATTCAAAACATTTCCTTTTCGTGGTCCTTGTGACTTGGGAAAGCCAGAAGTTACATGGTGCCAGATCTGGATGAAAACATAATATCATATTTTATTGGACAGAAATTACTTTATCCTCTCATACCAGAGAAAAGATGTGATATTTTCACATCTGTGATCTATTTATTTCACTTATGAGGATGTCCTCAAGGTACATCCATCTGAGTATACATGACTCTATCTTATCATTTTTAATGGCAGAATAATACTCCATTCTATAAAAGAACCACATCTTCTTTATCCAGTCTCCAACTGATGGACATTTTGGTTGAAGTAGAAAATATTTAAAAGGAAACAGGGTGTAGGAGTAAAAGATGAGGGGAAAAAGAATGTGATAGTAATAAAGAAAAAAAGGAAATAAAGCTTATGTATATGGCGGATGACAAGTTGCAGGGTGGAGGGGAAAGGGGAAAAATGAGAATCAAGTCATGTCATATTCTGGTACAAATTCTCAATGCTGAATGCTATGATGCTGTGTATTCATAACATACCAATAAAGATTTGAATTTTTAAAAATTTTTAGAAATTACTTTAAACATTTCTAATCAATCAGGTTATTGATGCAGCCATGAAAAGACATTCATGAAAGAGAACTTCTAGAACTGCTCCAGAAATAGGCCAGAGGATGGGATAAACCATCCAAAGGAAGGGAAAGTACTTTAAAGGGGATTCAGGGCAATGTGTCTTACTGCAGTAAAGTTTTTACCTTTAATTTAGACCTCGTGGTTTTACATCATGCCTCACAGTTTGGATATCTTTTGCCTAGCTTCAGTGCACTTTCTTTTAATCTGCCTTTATCTTTTGTGCAGCCAATTTACCCACAAGCTTTTTCCATTGTATTCTTTGTCCCTTCGTTTGCCTCCTTTCCATAAATTCTGCCAGTTCCTCTTCCACGTCTTCCAGCAGTCAGCAGCTTCCTGTGGTCTTCTCCTTTCTTCCTTGAGCTCTTAGAATTCTACTTCATGATTTTCCTTTAGAGTTGTGAGCTTTGCTTAATATTAATTTAATTAATAGTGGAATTTCAGCTTATGCATTTAGCCTTCATGACCACATATTTCCAGGTGAGTTTTCACTATTTACTAGAAATCTGTAGCTGTTCTTTTTCCTGTTTCTTACAGGGTCTGCCCCTCTGTTACTTTTATGTTGCTCTGATATGAATAAGTTGGATTTTCCTAGAAATGGGAGAAGCTTCCCCAGGAAGATGGACAACTGTTTTCCAAGGATCAATGGCTTTTTTCACTGCTGGGTCATTTGAAAGTGCTGACGACGTGACGCATCTATCTAATTACACACCCGCCGACTCTCAGGAACAAATCTTGTTCTGTTCCTGCTCAGTTACTTCACAGGGGACTTTACAGGTTGCCTGACATATGGAAACACAAAACACGTGGTCGCTGTCAAAGCTTTTCTGCCCTTTAAGGAGATGCATCACTCGTCTTCCACCAGCTGCATTACCCTCTTAGATTAAAGCCCTTCCTTTTGGGGAGCATCGTTGCCACCCTGGGGAATTCCCGAGTGATGCTGTGTCTGGGTCCTCTGCCCCCCACTTACTTACCACACCACGGTGGGGTCACTTAGCTCTCTCTGTCCCTGACTCTGACTTTGGAGTTTGTGGATTTCTACTGGTTTGGCTGAAGATGTGTTTTTGATGTGTTTCTTTTCATTTTGTGGCATTGTTGTGTTGTGGTTTGGAATGAATTCCAAGACAAGTGAGAAGAGTCAATTTCTATGAAAACCAGTCTTGTTAACATTTAGAAATGCTTTCTTCCTGTTTCTTCCCCTACAGAGAAAATTTCCTGTAAAGATTCTCAGTGTATGTGTTTACCTATCAGCCAATTGAATCTCTAAAAATAAAAATAAAACACAGTAGGTTCAGCATCTTCTCAGGAAGCCCAGTCTGCCTCCTGGAGCATCAGAGGCCTTCCACTGAGCTTGCTCTAGGGGATGCCGTGCTACAAACTCAAGTGGTATAGAAAACACATCTTCTGGAAGGTTCAAATGTCTTGTCCATTTCAGCCATTTCCTTGATAGTCTTTAAGACTATCCACCCTGATTCTCAGATCCTGCATAAAGCTATTTGAATTAGAATTTTCCCAGACACAAAAAGTTTAATGTTTTTAGGCATGCTGTCCATTTCCAAAGAAAAATATCTTCATTAGAGAAATTAAACTGTTAATTCAGTGTCTTATAGTATTTTGAATAACATCTTCCATACTGACTTTCCAAGACACGTGAATGTGTTTGAGCCACTGCAGATCTTTACAATAAAGAGGCATCACAGCTAACATGACCAAGGAAAAGGATGCAGAAGGGCCACATTTACAAGCAAGGATACTGGTGCTACCATCCTGCAGAAAACACATTCATTACATTATTTTGCAAATACATGTATTTGTCATTTTCCTCTCAGCATAACATACCAACTTAAGAGCTTTGTCTTTCATCTATTCAAAAAATATGTGTTAAATTCCTGCTTTTGCTAGGCCATACATGGATTCCAAGAATTTAGTGGTGATCAGGAACTGTTCTGATCCAACTTTCATGGTCCTGACTGTCCAGGGTTGAGACAAATTTTACTCATCTAACCACAGAAATGAATGGAAGCGTACTATCATAGTAGGTATAATGTCTGAGCTAGAACAAAATACCCAACACCCACAAGTTGAGGGAAGAAATATTTCTTTTACCTCACAGTTCTAGGTTTCAGGCCATAGTTGGCTGGCTTCAAGGCAGGGTGTCATGGCAGAGGGACATCGCAGAGGAGAAATGGTCTGTGCGTGGACAGGGAGAAGGCAGTGAGCAGCAGCATGGAGCCTCCCTTTACTTTTTATTCCATCCAGGCTACGAGACTGTTGGCAGTGCCACCCACACCCAGAGTGGACCTTCCCGTTATCCACACCCAGAACAGAGCTAAACCAGCCAGTGGACTAACTGAGTTATCATACAGCCTTATCCACTGACAGACAATGACAGTCTGAGTGCATGAAGCTTTGGTAGGACATCTAGATACAAGCTAAGCTGAGCTTTCTACAGGGCAGGTGCCACGTGAACTCTGGGTAACTGGTATTTTGTCCCACTCCGCACAGCATCTGACACTTAAGATGAAACTGCTGAGTTCCTGAGCCTTGAGTATTTGTTTTTCTCCTGCTTCTCTCTCTGTGCTATGTGGGGCTCTCCTCTGCCTGACTACATGGATGAGCCGCAGGGAGTCAGGTCTTTCTGTAGTGAAATTTACAGCTCAACCCAAGCATGATTTTTTACACATGCTAATGGCATTCCGGCCCATATGCCTTTCCAGTTTTCTCCTTGTAAGTCCTAATAGGACTCATCATCCTAGTGATAACTTTACTCAGCACTCATGATAGGAACTACATGGCAACATACCAATGAGAAATTCAGCAGAGGAAGAAACGGGGTAAAGTCGGCAAGGAGCACTAGTGTGAACTGGACAACGAGCCGAGACGGGTCTCAAGCCAATGAGCAAATGTGGAGATTATGCTCTTGTTCTTGCAAAAGGGTCAGGAACGAGTCCAGTGTGGCCAGCTTCCCAGGCTTCTCAGAGATAAATCTGCACACACGTGCCGGAGTCTGTCTTTCAAGCCGCTGGGGTGTGTGTTAGAGCAGATAGCGAAAGCTGATACTTATTTTGCCTTCTGCAAATATCCCTTAGCATAGATTGAGAAGAAGAATAAAGAAAGAAGTGAACCATCAGGGAGAGAAGATGCATTATTCCAAGTAAAAGTAAATGGTCACCAGAACTAGAAGGAGGGCAGCAACCTTAAGGCGAGTGGAAAATATCCAAGCTCCAGATCTACAGGACTCAGTGATGTAGAGGGAGAGGGCAGTCCTCCAGCGCCCCCACCGAAGGACAAGGGCTGGATCCCCAAAGTCAGAACCTCTAGAAGAACCTCGCTAAGGTCACTCTGGAGAGGGCAGGAGGCGGAGAGAGTGGGACTTTGAATGTGATGTGTGCATCGTGTTTTGCAGGATCTAATGGAAGCTCAGACAGGAGTTCTAAAGAATATATATAAATTCACGCATTATGAGCATGGAAGAAATTTCCCTGCAGTTCCAATTTCTCTCCACCTGGCAGCTTCTGCTACCCTTTCCAGTCATGTCCTTGGAGAGGGAAAATGGTAGGAAGAGAAAAGTTTGAGTTTGCTGTTTGTTCTCTTCTCCCTCCTCCCCAGCGCCCCTCGTCCCTGAATCATCTGTTCACATTGAACCATCTGGCCCGAGCCTGCAGATTTCCCTGTTCTTCTTTTTGTTCGGAGCCACATCCCTTTCAAAGGCCTTTTTAAGAAAAGCTGCAGCCTCATTCCTCTCTGGGCTTTGGTCCTCTGGGTGCGCTCTCACAGCCGCAAGCCCACCCGTGGGCCCCAAACAAGTTCCTGAAATCTGAGTACTCCGAGTGTCAGTGCTCGGTTCCTCCCGTTTCTCGGGCCTCTGATTCCCACCTAGACACCCAACACTGCGTCATCACACTCCGTTTTTTCCTTCTGCTTGGCCTTGTCAATAATTGTGCCCTTGGACTCTGATCCAAAACAAGTCTCCATCTTCTTGTTCTCCTCCTCCTCCTCCTCCTCCTCCTCCTCTTCTTCCTTTCCTCTTTTCTCTTCTGCCTCTTCTTCTATCTCATCTTCATCTTGCTCTTACTGTCTCTGACTTCGAGAGTTTTGTTTTTTTTTTTATATTGAAAAGTAGCCACAAAAAAAAAAAAGAAAAGAAAAGAAAAATAGCCACAGTAAACACCGGGACTAAAGATTGGCCAGGTCTGTTTACAGCCCTGCGGCCCTCTGGGACTCTTGACTGGGGCTTAGCTTTCTCTCCGCCACTTCTCCATATCCTCCCTTTCTAGAATTTATTATTTATGGCTAGTTCATGCAACAACATTTCATGACAGTGTTTCCATGACTAGTTGATTTCACAGCATCTTCATTGAGATTTCATCCACAGCACAAGAAATTCACCCTCTAAGGTATACGAGTCAGTGGTTATTTTGTTTGGTTGTGTTTTGTTTTAATTTTTTGAGACAAGGTCTCACTTTGTAGTTCAGGCTTGTCCTGAATTCGGCAATCCTCCTTCCTCTGCTTCCCGAGTGCTGGCTTTACAGGTGTGAGACACCACACCCAGCACTGTGGTATGTGGCATTGATTGCTTGTGGGCATGAGTCTCCACACGTGTACTGTTGTATATGGTTACCAGGGATTGAACCAAGGACCTTGCAAGGCAGGTACCTGAACCACTGTGCTAAATCCCAGGCAGGAGTCAGTGGTTTTTGTATGTTCCCAAGCATTGCGCCATCATTGTTAAAACCTAAGGTGAAACTTTCTCATCCTTCGAGATGGAACCCTTACCACTTAGCAGTCCTGTCTCGGTACTCAAGTCCCAGACACCACCATTGTGCTTCCTGTCTGTAGATTCCTCCTCTTCTGGACATTTCATCGTAAATGGAATCATAAAAATTGGTGAATTTGAGCTGGTTTCTTCTGGTTAGCATGCTCTTTCCAAGACTTGTCTATGTTATAACACGTATCAGTTTTATCCCTACTTCTACTCTCTTTAACATCAAATAATACTCCACTGAGTGGATATACTGCAATGTTGTTCTTTCATAAATTGATGGAAATTAGAGGTATTTTGCTGCTGGCTACTGTATGTATGGTGCTATGAACATGGAGGTATGATTCTTCTGTGTGGACATTTATCTTCATTTTTCCTGGTACACACCTAAGTGTGAAATGGCTGGGTCACACCACAATACTATGCCAAATGTTTTGAGGCAAATCAATCATTTAATTTTGCTTTTTCTTTATCATTCCTCCTGGGAAACAGCCATACTCTTATTCACTCAAGAGAAAAGAGTTTTCAGGTTTGATTTTATGTGGTGACAAAAACAAGATAAGTTTTGTTGTTGTTTTTGTTTTTTTGTTTTTTTAAGCCTCTGCTCTGCACTAAAATTGCATAGCTCAGCCTGTAGTTCTTGTCTGTCAGTGACCTACACCTGGCCTTGCTGCTGATTGGGTGTTTTAATTGAGAAAACTGGATTTGAGTAATGCTGCCTGCTCAGACTCTGGGAAGAGCCATCCCTGGGGCCGCAGTTTGCACCAGATCCATCCTCTCAACCAGAAACGACTGAGGCGCACGCTCCAGCCAGGATCTTCCGGGATGTTTATCCGTGGACGGCAGTTTCTTAAGAAATTTTTCTCAGAGGTTTCTGAACTATGTTTACTTCTTTTTAAAAAAAAAATTAACCAATTAAGGGATATGACTTAATTTCCTTCCAGGGAGAAAGAAGAGGTGGGTGGCCAGTGAAGAGATACCTATTATTATTTTATTCCTAAGATAATCCCAGTATTGTGCAGTCATCACTAAAATCTGACATGAAACATTTTCATCCCTGTTTATTGCCTACCTGACTGTTGTGCCCTGTGTGTGTATGTGTGTGTGTGTGTGTGTGTGTGTGTGTATACAGCTATCTTCAGAGTGCAAACCTCTTCTCTCTTTCCACTGTGAGTGGAACACTGTGGCTTTAGTCAAGTGCGGAGACCGCTCTCCTGTGGACCCCTCTCCAGCGGAGTGCACACAAGCCCCATGGGCACCGCAGGGTGCATCGGTGGCCGGGAGCCCACACAGGTGTTGAGAGCCAGCAGTGTGATTTTGCTGGGACACTCACTGCAAGACCCAAGATTGCACAGATTTTAAAATGCACACTCAGGATTCTCTTCAGTGACGCTCATCCACGAGGAGACTTGCTCTGTCTTCCTGCGAAGGGGACGGTGAAGTAGCAAGTCGAGAGTTGCGAGCCGTCGCCTGGCTCTCCCTCCACCCCCAGCCGTGTTTACCGCCTTACTCACCCACTTTGCATCGGCAAATCATACAGACGAGCTAAGTGCTCCCGGCTGCACTACACCAAATCAAAGCTGAGATGAATAATGAACTTGATTTTCCATAAAGACATTCTGTTTGGCATTTCAGCTAATAAGGTAAGCTAACAGCAACTCTGGCTATGGATAGGAAAGGATGTAGACTGTGTGCTTGATCTCCGTGGTAGTCTGTGATTTTCCTTTGAACATGTTGGAGTTCCTTTGTGTTATGATGTCTGCAAATCGGGGAGGAACAGTTTTATAAAAAGTACCCGACGCACCCTCTAACTTTGATGAGGTTGTTTATGGCACCGGTGGGGCTGAGGGAGAAACCGAGCTCTTTAGTAAGAATGACATCCGAATAGTAACGTTATCATCCACAGTCCAGAGAGGGTTTAGTTTGAGAGCAACACATTTAACAGAGTTAGATGCAGCAGGGATGACTAAACTATTTAAGCACTGATTGTTAAAGATGTTTACCATGATACAATGTAAAGTGAGGTTGAATTTGCTCTAAAGAAAGCAGAATACATACTTCATGCTGGTTTCTGAATCATTCCATTTCTAAGTACATGTTTTTCTAGAGAAGGCTGTAATTTTCAGTTGCCAAAATTATTCCACAGCTTTGTTTGAGTGAGTTTTATTTTGTAAGATCGTATCTTTAAAATAGCAGCATTCGACTAAGGTGAATTTCTCTTATTCCTTTGGTGATTTACCAGGGCTTCACTGGTTTCAATTCATGGAGGAAATGTACTTGTCCACTAAGTTCATGGAATTAGAAATAATTAGATCTTTCTGAGACTTTCATCACTATGTTAGCTACTATATTCCCAAAACAATCAACAATGATCCAATTGTATCAGTGATGATACAGCTCACTTTCTGTCGTACAGCTTTTTAGTGGGATCTTGATTTTCTTCAATACTTGAAACTAGCAATGGCTTAGAAAGATAAATAAATTACAGTCTCCTCTATAAAAATGACAAAATGGAAACTATAATTAAGATTTATGTTTCTGGGCACCCTAGGCTCACTGCCGTGTCACCTAAAAATCAGAGACTGTTCCCTCAAAGTAGGTGACCTCAAAAGATATGTGAGAAGCTCTAGTCACAAACACCTGAAGTGAATGGGAGAATTTTAGAGAAACAGAAAAAGACTCCTTCCTTTCGTCCGGTCTCATTTTTGCATTCCATTTTTTATGCATGAGAAATGATCTGTGGGTGCTCTTATTCCCTGGGAGCCCTTAAAGGTCGCATTCAGAACTTTCATTTCTTCCCTTTGCGTTTTCTCCATCTCTGTTGTTCCTAGGAACATAACATTGAGAGGCTAAGAGCCTGAGCACAGTATTTACCTACCAAGAAGGGCACTGTTCCAGCAAAAATATCATCCAGGGCCCACCCACAAATTTGAAACATTTCTCTTCAAACATTGCTGATTTAATGAACATACAAGAAGTAGGAGTACAGAACTTTAGTCTATCACCATTAATTTTTAAGAATGAGACAGACATATGTTACCTTTTCATACTCTAAGGTTTTAAATGTTCAGTTTCACTGCTATTCCCGTAGAACTATACTGAGAGCACAGTCGGTTGTTTTAGATTTGAAAGGTATTTGTTTCTTTAACTCTGACATGTTTCCCATTTCCCTTTTCTCCAGTACCAGTCATTCAGGACCCTTGTTTATTTTAAACCTGGTAGAAATACAGTAGAAAACAAACCTGTGTGATCACCAAATTTCTCCTATTTGTAGGCTAAGAAAGCTTTTAAACCCCAGCGTAACTTTATCTGCTATCACCGCCTGACTTGCTGATGGTAACATGTAGGGTTCCTGGATCAGCATCTTGTTCTTGGTCGTCTTACTGCAGTGGTAAAGGGAATGGAAAGTGGTCGGCCCTTAAGAGTATTTCTGGCAGCGGGAAAGGCAAGGCATACGTTATGTACACACTCACAGCTTGTCGCCGTGTTAGTGAAGTTGTGGAAAAATCTAAAGAAACAGTAGTACCACCTTCCCTGCATACATACATGCAAAGACCAGGACTGACACCGTCGGCACAGATGGCCTGTGGCGCTGTGGGAGGCAGTGGAGAAGTCTGTCCCACAAACACATGCAGCCATTGTTGGGCATAGTCAGGACTAACTGGCTGTCACTATGAGTGTGACCTCAGTGACTCTCATAGAATGGGGCACCCCAAGATGTCTGGGGCACCCAAAGACATTACCTGAACTAATCGTAGCTAAATGCACTGAAGACCTCTCCCCTGTTCTCCCTAACTCTGAAAACGGCACCACCGTCTACCTTTTGATTTTCAGTTCAGAAACCTGGGGGGCAGCCCCAATATCTCCCTGTAAGTCACCGGATTTTAATATCTAAAGCAGATGTCCAAGCTGAGCAAATGAATGAATGAGTAGAAAAGGCACCAAGTTCTAACCTCTTTCTCTCTAACCCTCCACCCTCTTTCTGTCATCCTTCTGCATATTCCAGTTAAATCGCCATCAGTCCTTGCCTAAGTTGTTGTAAATACCTCCTACGTGATCTTTGTGCCTGTAGTGTTGTCTTGTTTCACTCCATTCTGCGTACTGAAGCCCAAAGGATCTTTCTAAAATGCAGGGGGGGTGGCAGGGATTTAGCTCAGTAGTTCCAGTACCTGCCTTCCATTGCAAGGGCCCAGGTTCAATCCCTGGTAACCACATACAACAATGCCAGCATGGTGACTCACACCCACCAGTAATCAGCACCAAATACCACAGTGCCAGGTGAGGTAACTTACACCTGTCATCCCAGCACTCAGGAAGCAGAGGCAGGAGGATTGCTGAGTTTGAGGCTGAGTTCAGGACCAGCCTGAACTACAAAGTGAGAACTTGTCTCAAAAAAATAAATAAATAAATAAATAAAAATAAAGTAAAATGCAGAGGGAAGCATTAAACCTGCCTCAGAATTGCTCGATATTTACCCCTTTGCCTCAAAATGGAGTCAGAGCTTCCTAACAGGCGTTACGAGGCTTGATTGACATCACTGGGGCATACTTCCTGCCGCCTCATTTCTAATCTTCCCCTGCCCACCTGCGCCTCTCCCCTTTCTCACGGAGTCATGTGTTCTTGCCCAGGACACCTGCATGAGCTGCTTCCCCTTTTCCCTCTTTTGAGCATTCACTCCAAATTCCTCTGCTCCTCGTTTATCCCTCTCTCCCCTCTCTCCTCCCCACTCAGACGACCTTTCTCTCCCAGCCTGTCTGACCTCCGGCCTGGAGTCAGCGTCCTCTCCCGTGACATGCTCCCCACACCCATTCTCCCTGGTTGTACTTCCTGCTTTCTGTAGTGTTTCCACTTTACTTGCCAACTCTTCCAGCAGCCTGTTAGTTCCATGAAGATTGGCTCCTGGTCTCTTTTTCATAGCCGTGGCCTGAGACTGAACACATTGCCCCAGACAGTAAATACTATCTGGTTTCATGAACAGCTAATTGGCTCCTCAGCTACCTTTATTACCTTTTGTCTTGATGAGGTTGAAGAAACTGAATGCAATGATCCTTTACGTTGATCACGTGTGCAAAGTTCTATGCTGGGGTGATGCACGTGAATTCTTTAACTTCCGGGTCCTGAGTCCCATTTTGAACATGCAGAACTGAGGTTCAAGCTGCCAGAAGTGACACTGGTATTATGGACCTGGCCTATGGCAGCCAGCTTTTCATTGTTTTGTTGCAGTGGTGAAAGTCAATTTAAAGGAGGAAAAGATTATTCGGCTTATGGTTTTGACAGATTGGGTAAAGCTGGGAGAGGGAGGAGGCAGAGAGAAAGACAGATGGAGAGAGCAGAAGAGGATGCAGGCAGGGTGATGTCTGCAATGACCCAGGTCCTCCGCCTGCCTCGCTGCTCAGTAGCCCATTCAGCTTTGGGCTCACGGATGGACTGGCCCCTGGCCACTCCCTCCCAGCACAGACATGGATCCTGCTCATTGCTCTGTCCATGAGTCCTTGGGGATTCTTCATAGTTAAACTCTAACAGGGCCCCTAACTCCACTTGATTCGAGGCCCCCATCTCTGTCTGTTTTCCCACAGGGTCATCAGTCCTACCTTCAAGTGAAAGACAAAGTTCCTTCTTAAAAAAGCATAATGAGGGCCAGGGATTTAGCTCAGTGTTTCCAGCACCTGTCTCGCAAGCACAAGGGCCCAGGTTCAATCCCTAGTAACCACATACAACAGCGCCAGGGGTGGAGACTTACACCTACCAGCAACCAGTACCACATACCACAGTGCCAGGCGTGGTGGCTCATGTCTGTAATCACAGCATTTGGAAGGCAGAGGCAGGAGGATTGCTGAGAGTTGAAGGCTGAGCTCAGGGCCAGCCTAAACTACAAAAGTGAGACCCTCTCCAAAAAAAATGCATAGTGATCATACAAGAATCCATTGTTTTGCCAACTGCTGGTGCTCACTGTTTTCTGACCTCCTGCAGACTGCGTGAGTGTTTTCCCCACCACAGAAATCTGAAAGCACTTTCCTTGTGCTCTGCTTTTAACTCTCAAGCTCTCTCTCTCTCTCCCCCCCTCTCTCTCTCTCTCTCTCTGGTAGACCCTGTGTCTCCAAAGCTCTCAGCCTTTCTCTCTCTGCAGTGAAAGCAGCAGGGAACCCATATTCCCCTCTCATTTCCATTGTCCTTTCCCATGGGGAGCCTTTTCCAGGTCCTGTTCTGTGATTACTCTTTCTGTAGCACCTTTGCAAAACTCAGTGGGTTCCTTATGTTCTGGGCCCCAGCCAAGTGGCAGCCAACCTACCGGCCCTACCGACCTTTCCCTAGAGAAGCGAACTGCTGGAGCTCCCACCCATCCACTTGGTTGGCAGTGCTCTCTGCGAAAGAAAAATCCAGAGAAAGGACCTATGTGGCCTCTTAGAAATTTCCACTCTGTGTTGACCAGGACAGACTTAGAGCTCTTCGGGTCCCAGCCAGCACCAAGAAGCCAGGTATCCCCGGCTTCGAGAGACATACAGGGCTGCATGAGTGAGTGAAAGCTTTCCAGACACCCAGGACTAGGTTGCAATCCTCTTCCTACCGTTTCTCTCTCTCTATGCAACCTGAGCAAGGTACTCAGCATTTCTGTGCCTTGGTTTCTTCTGTGAAATGGGGATAATTGTGGTATCTACCTCATGAACTGAAGTCTGCCACCCAGCATTCCACTGCCGATGATGGGGTGCAGTTATGATACCAGGGGGGGCCACATCTTACTCCTGCGCAACCAGGAATGTTGTGTGCCCCACATACCCGTCCACAGCAAACAAGTGACATGGTAGCTAATTTGGAGTGGGGGCATTCCTGGGTCATCTGGGTGACCCTCAGAGGAATCCCACGTGTGAGCACAGAGGCACAGAGGTCTGAGGATGAAGGAAGGGGCTCAAGGAGCCCAGGGGTGCGGCGCCGGGAGGTGGTCTCTCCCGGAGTCCAGGCACGCTCAACCCCGCTTAAGACTTCTGACCTCAGGAGCTGGAGGAGAGTACGTGTGACCTGTTTCTGCACCACTGAGCTCACTGCGATTTGATACAGCAGCCAGAGGGAAGCAGTGCAGTCGGGGCTGTGAGAAATGAAAGAAGACCAGAAACCAGGTGACCTGGAGGGATGAAATGTTAATATCAGAAAGACAGTATTAAAGGGGCTGGGGTGAGAGGTCCCTGAGCGTTCAGGAAGGGCCGAAGTTATGGGTGGGGTAGCAGAGTACTGGAGTTTAAGAGGGTCAGGAGGAGACAGTATAAGAGTGAAGCCATCAGTGGGACAATGAAAGGTAAATGGAAGTGAGGTCTTGGACAAGGGGGTGACAGACAGAGGTGACAGCACGGGGTGGAGTCTGGTTCAGAAAAAAGGCCAATAGGAGATGCACTTGCAGCAAAAGTGCAAGAAGGCAGGACCAGGCTCCGCTGCCCTTGGTGCCACGCAGGGATGACAAAGATGGTGTAAGGAAGGAAGTCCTACGAGAGCCCCAGGCCTGTGGCAAGTCCACGCTGTTCTCCGGGCAGACTGAGCACCACCAGTTCATATATTTCCAGCAGCACCTAAGACCCTCAGGGTCCGAAGCAAAGTGTTTGGTGTGAGCGCTCGTGTTACATACAGCTGTGGGGGAGTCGCCAGCGTGTGTGCCCCACATACCCCCATGTCTCCTCTCGAGAGCCCTCCTCTCTCTCGCCCAGTTGTAGTCCTGCACAGCACTCAAGTCTCAAGTGGCAGAGTGCCCACACCGTCTGTAACCACACTTCAGAGCCCGCTGCTGCCTCCTCTCAGCCATTGCACCGCGTGCCCAGGAGCCAGGAAGACCTGTGTACGTTGTAGCTTCCCTCCCTCAGCCTCTCCCTTGTAGGAGCATTCAGCAACCTGGAATGAAGATGGAAACACAAAGTGGAAGCTTCTTCCGGCTCCGGACACCTAGCTCCTCCTCACACACTCCCTGTGCCATTTTGTTAGCAAACTTTTCCTCATGTACCGGTTGGATCTAATGAGATCTAAAGCTGGTCTTTGTGTAAGAAATGGACTTGTTTTTCCCCTCATTCTGAGCTATCCTATAGCAGCCCCAGGGCTCAAAAGCCAGCCTCCATCTTCATGCTAAGCATTTATCACTTTTTTACAAAAAGCCACAGGCCACTCAGAAGGAGACCAAGCTGTCCAAAAGAGAATCCACACTCCTTGCTCATAGCGGGGGGTTCCCAGACCATGAAAAGCCTTTGTAGAATCCAGGAAGAGGAAATCACAGTTCCTGATGAAACAATTCTCATCCTGTAGGAGGTCCGTGAGGCTCAGCCCGCCTCCTGGCCATCACCGGGCCACACACTGTGGTGGCCTCAGGACAGGACCGGGAGCAGGTGGCAGATGTGCTCTGTCACAGCCAGGTTCAAGTCACAGTCCAGGAGAGGTAAAAGGCACTGCTTCTCGCTCCGCGGGCAGAGCCATTGTCCTGTAGCCTGTGTGCCAGCATTCAAGGCCTGAAGAACACCACAGGGAAAAAGAGTCTAATCCTGTTTCCTTACTTCAATTCTCAAAGAAAACTCAGTAAAACTGCAGCAAAAGCCTGCCTGCAGAAGGCACACACATCTGGTCTGATTTCCTCTTTCATATTACCCAATAAATACAATTTCCTCCTAATGTGTGTTTTTAATAAAGTCAGGAAGATGCCAAGGAAGATGCCTTACTCCAGGAGAGAAAGTGATGCACTAGGTTTCATTTCCTCTGGTCTAGTGATCTTGTCATCACCGTGCCACCAAGATCTGAACAGCGATCTTCATGTCTCGCACTTTAATTGACTCCAGTTCTTTAAGCTGATGCCTCAGTTTGAAATTTCACCGCTGGTATATTTTTCACCTCCGACTATTTTAATTCTTCTTCTAGACTCAGGATCATGACAGCAAGTTGAAGACTAATATCAATCCATCCTAGTGATAGCAAATTGTTACAAGCAGTATGACGGGGTCGATAAAGTCACATAAAATACTCTGAACTTCAACTTTGATCATTTTTATAACCACTTTGCCTACCACATAGTAGACAAATGGTAAATAATTGATGAGAGAATTATGGGAAGAGTGTGGATGTATAACCAGAAGAATAAAGGAAAAAAAATCACCATGTGCAGTTACCATGAAGCCTTTGCAACTATGTTTAGATTTCCATTAAATTAATTATAGTCGTGGAACAGGACAACTCAGACAGGATACTCTAACACAGTTGATGAGACTGAGATTGGTTCCAAAAAAGCTCTACTTTATAAAGAAGAAAGAACATTTTCTATGAAGTCTTCATTCCACAAAAACTTGCCATTCTTATGTAATAGACATGGTAAATGTGGCATTAGAAATCTGCTTCTTTCTCCGAAGGATATTTTTTTAAATGCACCCACAAATGTCATCCTGTCTATTTTTAAGCAGCATGCTGCTGGATAAACAGCTGAGTCGTCTGAACCCAATGGGAAAATTCAAAGTTTAAATAATCTATTTGATCTCCTTTCAAGTAAGCGGGACACGCTCTCAAAGTGTATGGGCGTGAGCATGGTCACATGTGTATTTTCTTAACTTTGCATGTAAAATTATATCTGAAGCTGAAGAAACAGGGATGCAAAATAAATTCTATAATAATTCTTTGAAATTCCAGTTTCTAACTCCTGAGCCCAGTTTTTATCAATTTCCAGACAAAACCTGTTCTCTGGGTCTGCTTTTGGACCTCCTGGATCTGGGTTGAGATATGCGAAAGACAAGACAAATTCTACAGCAATCACGTCTACAGTGATTTGTAGGTTAGAGGATTTTGTTTCTTTGATAAAAACATACATGCTAATTGTAAACAAAATGTCAAATAGTGCTGAATGGTAGGGATTTAAAAGTTCTTTACCCTGCTTTCCTACTTTCAAAGTTAAACTATTGCTGTAACTATCTAAACACTCTCTTACTGGTATTTTCTGCTTACTCAAATACACAAATACCAGATGTATATACATAAACTGATACACATGTAGGTACCTCGGCATAGATGCTTCTGTCTATACACAAATATATATGTATTCTTTCTCCTTTTCTAGCCAAGTGGTGTCATATCTAAGTACTATCCACCCCTTGGCCTTTCTTACAAAATAGTACATCATGGCCATCTTTCCACATCAGTAGGTACAAATCTACCTCCTTTTTTCTAACCGCTATTGATAGCATAGAGGAATATGCATTTATTTAGCAGGTGTTTGACACCCATTTACCATGTCCTCAGCATCCTACCAGACACTGGGAACACAGGACTCAGCCCTCGTGAGGACCACAGTCTATAAGAGCTAACATCTGAGTAGCGCCTCCGGAGGAACTCCGCCACTACCGTCACACTTCTTGCTTTTATAAACGATGGTGGATGAGTCATTTGGGAAGTGAACTTGACATCAACTTATCCATTGGCTAAATGCAAGAAGTATTTCTTATAGATTCAGCCTTTCATTGTTTTGTGTCATCGACTTCTTTAGAAAGAGAGTGTGAATTTTTCATTATTAATTATGTGAATGCTTTTAGAGTTTTTATACTGGGGTCCTCTATCTTTTGTGTATCTGTATCTTCAAGGACATTAATAAAGATATTACAGTCTTATCAGAATTGAATCCTCCTAGCTGAATCGAGCATAAGACACCACAAGAGAATCAGGTCAGATGTCCCAGTTTCCTGACCCGTCTGCTGGTAACAGGTGCTAGACACTCTGACTTAACTATTTCTGTATATCAAATACCTCCCTGACAAGGGCTTTGTGTCTTCTTTTAGTTACTGTGTAACATGAAAAAGAAAAGGTGTTGGGTAATTAAAACAAACTAAATAAATATATCCCTTCATTCTTTAGAAAATTATGCCACAAACATAATTGGGCAGGAAAAGTCAATTGTAACTCATGAGATCATCCTCAGAAAGTCACTTGCGCTGCCCTTGTCTTTATGCTCCTGGTTGTTACAACTAAGACCAGATCAAGATTTACATCTGGGGGCACCCTACAGGGAAGAAAACCTGCTAGAGAGGGAGAGAGATGACCCCACCCACGCTGCCCCTCCTGCGCATGCAGCCCCTCCCCCACTCGGCCTAAAGGGCCCCTTCCAGTCCTATCAGGAAATTTCACTAGAAAACACATAAAACTTTTCATTGCTGATTTGAGAACTATCCCCTTCTTTAAAAAGTTAATTGCTTTTTCTAGATATTGTCCAATTCTTCTGCAAAAAGAAAGAAAATTATTCCTTTTGTTAAAAGAAGTATCATAAGTGGAAGTTAATTTAATGCTTTTCTATTAATTCGGAATCTATTACTCTTAAATAAGCACTCGCATTGTAGGAGGCTAAGTGCCCACTCGTCCCCAAATTGAAGTGCGTGGATCGCAGGGGCCCAGCATTATCGCTGGCAGGAGACAGGCACAAAAGAGCGCACAGGGGTCAGCGTGACTTGCTGGTGAAAGAGAAAGAATAAAGGAACAAAACAAGCCCTGTCTTTAGTGAACTGTATCTGTGTTGTTACTCTCTGTAGGTAATTCAAATTTTCCACAATAAGAAAAATATCCTCCTTGACTATAGAGTATGTGTTACGTTCATCAAGAGTGTGAGAAGGAGAAAGAGAATATTGAAAATCAACTTCCAGGGAATGACACAGACATGGGTGTGCATGCCTTAGCAAGGCTTCTCTTTCCTTCTTCATCCAAAGATGAACACTCAGTGTCAAATAACCCTTTCCTCCCTGGTTAGTTTTAGTCATCAAAGGTTGACGTGGTCTCATAGTATCAAATGCAAGACTTGCAACATACATTGTTTTCACTGAGCCTCACACTCAAACGTCTCTTCTTCTGCATTTTATTTGCACCAAGACCTTGACAGATGCGCAATACACAGTGTGACACAAACGTTAAGTCCCTAAAGGCAGAATGTGCTACCCTAAAACCTAGTATCCTCTCCTCACCTTTGTCCGGTACCTGACCATAGAGGGAGAGCAAAATAGTCTCCCAAAGTCCTGGAGTCCTCCTATGCAGTCATCAATTTTGCTCTGCTTTGTTGAGTAGAAAGGTTGGGTAAAAGTGGTGAAGTGTGAGGAAGTAGAAGGTGTACAAGGTTCTGACCCAGTCCTGCTGCTGAGTTAGCCCAAGGATCTATGGTCTACGTGCCAAGTATCAGTTTCACCATTTGCAATTTAGGAGGCTGGCAATTACCTACACTGTGAGTAGATATCCGTGTGAATAAGCGCAGTGATTTGGAGGCTGGGTGAGGGACTCAGCCGTCCACTCCGGCAGACTTCCTGTCATCTTTACGATGTGGTGCTCCCTCAGAAGGCAGCCCTGAGCGAGCACATCCCCAAGACCACCTTAAAACGTCCTTCGGAAGTACTTCTAAGGACTAGTGACCCATGAAACGTGCCTAGATACACTAGCATGAGATGATGGTCTTTGTTTTCTGCTTGGCTGGCCCACTGTGATCTGGGGATGAGGCTCCCTTGGCCTGGTGAGGTTCAGCGACCCTCCTGTGGGGATGGCTTGGGCTCCCTGAAGGTTCTGGGATGCGGGATGCTACTCATAGTCTCTTTTAGGATGCTGGCCACTGAGTTCCCCCCTTACACACACACACACACACACACTACACCGTGTGTACACCAGCTCCTCCATGCGCAGAGGTCCCGCCTACTTATCCACATCTGAAGCGGGCTTCTTCCCGTCACTGATAGGAAGAGCCGAGGACGAAAGCTTCCTCTCGACTTCTCAGTTTTACACAAATATAACTCATTTTGTGGCACCGAAGCTCTCATGAGCCTGTCACTTTAAGGGAGACTCTGCTTGGAACTGTGATTGTAGGCATGAGCAACAGTCTGCGTATGAATGCCGTCATCCCTCCCCCCGGATTGCTTACAGATGAGTGGGTGAGACAGATTTGCAAACAACTGGTTTAAAAACAATGTGATTAGTAATATGTGCAGGCTGTTAGCATAAATCTTGGTTTTTAAGGTTAGGTCTATATATGTTTTGTAAGGCAGGGCATCCTGCAATTCTTTTAGAATTTAGAAGGCCTTAAAGGAAAAATTGGGCTCAAAAATTCTGCCTTATTTCATTTGGTGTGATTTTCCAGGGGACAACATATTTTCTTGTTCATTTATTAACAAGAAATAAAAATTCCACTAATGACTTCTTTGCTCTTAAAAAAAAAAATGTCACTGAAATGGATGTTCCCAGCAGTGTGTCAGGTGCCGGTCTGAAGCCAATGAAGTAGAGACTGGGTCAGCTTGGGCGGCCTCTGTCAGCTCCTGCAGAGGAGGCTGACACTTGCTGTTTACTGAAACTGGACATCTCCTACCAAGCTTGGAGTTGGCAAAGCTCTGACTCCTCAGAACACAGACACAGCCATGCAGCTCTGTATCTGTGAGCGTGTGTGGGACTCTCTGCCCCAAAGCTGAGCCTGAGCCTCCATCTGGGATGGTTCCAGGTGGCAACTAGTTCGGGTACATCCATTTCAGTGACCCTAACGGAAGAATTCGACAGAAGTAGTTACAATCAACCTGTAGCTGACATTACATAAAGGAGACTACCCTCCAGAATGCCTTGGGTCTCCTCCAATCCACTGAAAGTTCTTAAAAGCAAAACTGATGTCCCCCTGAGAAATCAGCCTTGAGACCACAGCATCAGCCCCTTCCGAGTCTCCAGCTTGTGATGTTCCCCACTAGTTTGAAGCTTGTGCCCCCACAATCTTACCCACCAACACCTTAAAATACAGTGGTAACTCAGTGCATGAATTTAATTATTTATTTGGTAGGCGTGTTGTATACGTGATTTATCATCTTTATCCTTATAGTCCATTCCTAACATAGATCATACTATTCTCATTTTATGTTTGAAAAGATGGTTGGGTAACCAAGCCAAAAGGACACGTCTAGTTTTAGAGTCACATTGACTCAGGTTGCTCTGCCTCCCAAGTCTGTAGTCTGCTCACTGGAGCACGGCCCCTCCGTGTGGTGTCACCTGTCCACCCGAGGAGGAATTATGCAGTAGAAAAACATCGCATCCTCCCTGTGCGTGGGATGTACAGCTACGCTCGTCTACGTTCATAGATGTAAGTTCAGGGAAGGGTCTAAACATCAACTCACATCTGTTGCAGATGTCCTGTGTGCCAGGATATGGTTTTAAAGATTCTTTAAAGGAGATATCTAGGTTACATCGTCTAGTGTTGGACAGTTCAGAGATCTAAGACATGCTGTTACTTCTCATCATTTTTGTTCCAGCTCCATCTACTTCAAACTGAGAATATTTAAGCAAAGCTTTTTAAACCCATATTTTTAAATGATAGATGTTTCATATTAACATCAGTGTCTTATAAGTTACAAGTAAAAACTGGGATTGTTCTAAGATGTATGCAAACCTCTTTTGTTAGGTTTTAGTTTTTGTAGTTAAGAATTTCTTTGATTTTTTTTTTTAGACAGGGTCTCCCTTTTGTAGCTCAGGCTGGCCCTGAGCTCAGCCTAGAACTCAAAACAATCCTCCTGCCTCTGCTCCCAAGTGCTGGGATTACAGGTGTGAGCCACCACGCTTGGCACCGTGGTGTGTGGTACTAACTGCTGGTGGGCGTGAGTCTCCACACCAGGCACTGTTGTATGTGGTTACTGGGAATCGAACCAGGGCCCTTGCACTTTCAAGGCAGGCGCCGGAACCACTGAGCTAAATCCCTGGCCCGTGATTTTAATTTTTATTAGTGCACATCAAATCACACTCCTCCTAGGAACTGGTACATGGACACAGTGCAGGTTCATCCTTCTCACCTTCCCCACGGCACCTTCCCCCTCTCCCCATCTCTTGGTCCTTTTTCCATTTGCAAAAGATCTGCCTCGGTAGTTACTGTCATCTACACTTTTAAGAATGCCTGAGCCCCACTGCCCTGGCCCACAAGATCGGTACATAAGCACATGCAAAACCATCCCACCCCTCTCTTTCGCAGCTGTGGAAATACCCAGTTGCTGGACTTACTCCACCAAACAGTCAGCGCATCCTCAGCAAGAACTTTCTCTGACACTCATCACACAGGGACCTGTGCAGAAACACAGTCATCTGAAGACAAAGAGCTTTTAGGAAATGTTCTTCCACACATAAAAGTGAGGGTTAGCAAAGACCCAACAAGCTCAGTTTATGACACGTTACTTTGGGGTCTGGAAACGATTCATCCGAGAGCACATGCTAAGCATTTACTTTACAGAAGGTTCTTCAGGGAAATAAAGACAAACAGCGCTGTCTCCCTCGTTAATAATGGATGTGCAGAGTCCACACCAGACACTCGATAAACTCTGGTTTTCAATCCTGTGCTCGCAAGCAATTAGTGGTTAGTGGAATCAATTTAGTGGGTCAGGAACAACATTATTTTTAATTAAATAGGAGAAAATAGAATAGAAAAGAAGATAAGAGTGCATGGAATGCCGAAGGTGAAGTGCTTCCTCTCTGATGTATATGGGCCAACTTAGGGTTCAAATGTAAGAGAGGAGCTTCCCTGAGAGACAGAGGCAAAAACTACGTGAGAGAGAGACAGAGACAGAGAGACACAGCAAGACAGAGAAAGACGGACGGGGAGGGAGACACACAGGAAAATAGAGGGTGGGGACTCTGTCCCAAAACCTTGCTGGGAGGAGGCCTGCTTCCTGGGGGGAGGCCTGCTGACGAGCAGCATCTGCTGTGTGAAACACCTGCTGACCCGGGGGCAGGGCGAGCACCACCTGCTGCCGCACAGGGTTAAGAATCACAGATACAGCTCATTCCTCCTCAGCTCCCAGCTCCGGACACTGCCGGGGGCTCCGCTCCAGGGCCAGGGCTGCACCACCCGCCCCTGTTCGAGCTCTTAGTGCCCAACACTCCCCCCAGGTGCGCACTCCGCACCCTCCTCTCCACTTTGCTGTCCAAGGGCCCTTCGATCTCAGCCCGTCCTGCCTGGTCCCCCACTTTCAGGTGGTCCTCTCTGGGGCTCCTCCCCCCTCAGTCTCCACGACCCTTTTCTGAGTCCGCACACCCGACACCGACAGCCCATCTGCTCGCACACCATGCCCAGTGGTCTCCCCCCGGCTGGCTCCTGCCCAAGCCCCTGTCCATCTGCTTCACCTCTGCTTCTCCATTCACTGCCTCAACTCAGCGACCTAAGATTATTTCTAATCGCAAGTGCACGTCAGTGGCGCCGAGCACCGGGGCTCATGCTGAGAAATCGGTGCCCGCACGTCACAGATCTTGCTCATCTTCAGCCCTGTGGCCATTCCTCCCTCCTCTGCCCTCTCTAGCCGTCTGTCTTCTGGTGCCCTGCCATCTCTGAGAGGTCCTGGAGAGCCCATCTCTGGTTAGAACCTCCCCACTGCCCCCGTCACACCCTGAGCACCACAGTCATGGCCGCTGGACAGCCCACCTGAAGCAGCCTCTGCCCCAGCCCTGCCCTCTAGTGCACTGGCCACCGGGCACCCGCGGTCAACACGCAGGCCTGCCCTCCCCGGGGCCGTCCCCTGCCTGCTCCTGCCACCCATGTGACCTTTGTCCGGGCTCCCTTCTCAGCAGGCCTTTGATGACCCCATGTACACACGGGTCTGCTGCGAGTCCCCTCCGCGTACCCATGTTCCCTGCCCCTGCAGCACATGGCACCGTCCGACATGCACTCACTCACCTTGCTTTATTAGTGCTCGTCTTCTCCCATCCTCACAGGGCCAAGGAAGTGTGTCCACGTCCACTCGCTTTGCCCTCAGTACCTAATGTGGCACCTGCTTGACTGTACACACACCCTAAATATGTGCTGGCAAAGAGTGCTTGCCTCCGGATAAGGTTTAGTCAGCAGTTTGCTAAGCCGCAAAGCAAACACTACCGTCAACTCCACTCAGTGAGCGATTGGTATTAAAAAAAGAGAAGAGTTGAGACCCCTTCCCTCTGACCCTCCACGGGGCACTCCAGGGGGCACTTCCGGCCAGTGTGGTGTGGACCAGCTTGGAAATGCTGTCTGTACTGAGTATCACGCTCGTCTCTGTTGTGGTGTGTGCACCAGTCCTGGTACAGAGATCAAGGGGGTTGGAGCCGAGCTGAGAACTCAGGTCCTCACAGGCCCTTTCCCTGGATGACGACGACGAACAGGGAATTTTGTACCAGAGACCTGCATGAGGACATGGAGATATTGCTCAGTTCTTTCTGGATATCAAAAACTAGAAGTGTGCGGTTTGATAGTTTCCCAGATGTGGAACAGAAAGGATTCAGGAAGGAAAGACTCTTTAAATGCTGCACCCTTTCAGGAGCTGTAAATGTCATTTGGAATAAGAAGCCTACACCGTACCACAGTGCAGTTGTAATCAGTTAGATGGTAGAGATGAAAGTCTGAGGTGCATCATTTAAATGCACCATTTAAATTTGTTAGGGTCTTGTTATGTTTGTGTGTAGATGTCACAACGCTAAGTCAGCGACAGACACATATAATTATTGATGGCCTCATTTGAAAATTTTGGTTCTCTAAAATTTATAATAAAAATATTAAGGACAAGAGTTTCTGAATTTTATTTAAAACTTTATAATTTTTAAATTGAGTGTTGATATCTGAGATGATTAACTGGTGTTTTATAGAGTAAATTTGCTGTACCACTTTTAATAAGATTGTCAGACTTTCCGTTCTAAGACAAAGGACCTATGCCCACGGACGTTTCAAAAATAGCTACTGTTTATCCTTTCCATGATTATCAGAGTTAAGGCCTGGAGAACAGGTTTATACCCAGACAAGGGAGGTCTGCACAAGAGATGGATGTTGGGCTGAGAGTTTCCCAAGATTCTAGCCAACACCAAAGATGACTTCTGACGAAGGGCGGGCATCTCAGTCCTGGAAGGAAGACCACTGGCCCACCTCTGTCTCTGATCACAGACACCACACACACTTTGCCTGTGGGAGTGTGTTTGGGGAAGTGGGAAGTATGGCTACAAACTACATGAGGGGAAGCAGAGGGCAGCGCGCTGCTGACCACAAGGGCTGTGCAAGGACAGGCTTCACGCAGTCTTTCCTGACCACAGACCAGCCTCCCCGCGCCAGAAAAGGAGCAATTGCGTGAAAAACGAAGGAAGGTTCCCAATTGACCTGTCTCCGAGGCAGCTGATAGAAATGCGTTTTTCACCGCTGTTTTTTTTTTTTTAATCTTTATTGGTACATTATATATACGCATCATGACTGTACTCCATAATGGGGATTTGTACCAGTATAAGACACAACTTAATTCTCATTTTTTCCCATAGATCTGCCCACCCTACCGCCCCCCACCCCGCGCTGCTGTTTTATCTCGGATTCTTTTAGGGTTTTTTGAACTCTCCCTTATATTTCCCTACAACTCTTGGCTGACTGTAGCTGCTGGGCGGTGGGTGTTCTGTCACCGTGTCTCTGACAGTCACTGCTGGTTACAGTTCTCAAAATGCTGTAGTGCTGTATCTGCCCGCAATTTAACAGTTGGGTTTTACATTTAACAGAAAATTACTGTACATTTTAAAGTGCTTATAGACAGCAGCATGGGGTGACGAAAAGGGCACAGAAATGCGAGTGGGACGGACCGTCCTTCAGCGCTGACTTTAGTGTGTGCTGGTTAGTAGCGCGGGGCCTCATTTCCGCATGCGTGGAATAGGTTTCTGTAGTAGGTGGAGCAACGCATGCGTGTTAGGGAGATAAACTGGCCGCCTGCAGGGCTTCCGGCTACCAGCTTCCTGATTGATCTCTTCACCCTGAGAGATGCCCTGAGACCTCACCCTCCACTCAGCTTAACTTGCTTTCTGAAAGCAAAACTTTCAGTTTTGCTGGTACAGTTTAGATTAGCATAATGATAACACGCAGCATACGGAATTTGCACCTGTCTGTGATATAGCCTGCCTTTTTTGACTTGTTTTAAAGCTATTTTTACTCTTCCCCTGCATCCATCCCCCACGTTTACCTGATTCACTTCATACCTGTAAATTCTTTTGAGGCCAGAGTCCATGTCCCGTACAATTCTTTTGGTATATTTGCCCGGGAAGTGGTGCAGTACGAGGTCCGCTGTAGATTCCGGGATGAGGATAATCCCACAGGGCCGTGGTTAGCTGGTGACCACTGCAGATCTCTGCTTACAAAGTCCCGCCCCATGGGCCGGGGAGTTAGCTCAGTGGTTCCGGCGCCTGTCTCGCAAGCGCAAGGACCCGGGTTCGATTCCCCGGTAACCACATAACAATACTGGGTGTGGAGACCCACGCCCAGCAGCAACCAGTACCACATACCACAGTGCCGGGCGTGGTGGCTCACGCCTGTAATCCCAGCACTCGGGAGGCAGAGGCAGGAGGATTG
>PVIR01006757.1:0-27041 GCA_004026965.1 Petromus typicus | reverse complement strand
GGAGACCTGGGTCTGTTTGGGAATGGACGATCATGCCTAGGCATAAGCATTCCTGTCACTGTAATTTTTCTTATTCCTGCTCTTTTTGTTTTTCTGCTTTTTGCTTTGAGAAGAGCAAGCTAAAAAGGCTACAGGGACACTTAAGCCAAGTCGCATTTGTCAAGGTGAGAGCCGTGTGGAGCAGAAAAGCAGTTCTCCCGGTTACAAAGAAGATGCGCAGGAGCCGAGTGAGTAGGGAAATCTGAGAGCCCGTGAAAGCGCTTAGAAGCCCGTGCGCCGAGCCGCCTACGGCGGCCACCTCGGGCCAAGCCTCCCGCAAACGCTTCACCAGCCCCTGCCGCTCCCTCGCCGCTGCCAGGCGTGGCTGTCCGCGCCCCCCCTTGTCCCCCCAAAACTACCCAGCTTTGTCTAAGCAGCATGCCCACTACACCCGGCAAGAGACCCTCAAAACAGAAACGCTGCTTCTCTTCACCATTAGTTCGTGTTCATTCCTTTGATCCTTTTTGCAGCAGTGCCATCAAATTAATGACAAGATAATATTTTTGATTATTTTAATTAATAACATTTTACTTTTTTAAAGTACAGAGAAGCAGGAGTGTGTGCTCCATCCTTTTTTAAATCATTTTTTTTTCCTTTCTTAGTTTGGTTATTCACCCAGTCATACCGGATGATCAGAGAAAAAGGTGATTGCTACTAAACGCATCGATGTCCCACGAACCAGCCCTTCCCTGGGGACTAGGACCGTGGGCAAGTCATCACCGTTCAAATTTCAGTTTTGCAGTGAGGAAGGGCAAATCCTATTTTGTAGAAGACGGGGAGGATTAAACTCCCAGCCTGGCCGCTGCCCCGCGCTGTCGGATTGCTCTGAACCCCGAGCCCCGCGCTCCTTCCCGAGGTTTCCCTCGGGCTGCTCGGCTCTCCTCATCCAGCTCAGGAAGAGCCCAGAGAGCTGACGCCCCGCTGTCCCTGGCCGCCCCTGGGGGCCCGGCCCTGCGGTGCACCTGCTGCTGAGGGGTCACCCCGCGCAGACAGACTCCTGCGGGACGCACGAGGGCCCGTGCTCGTGCTGTGCTCTCAGTTCGCACCGCGCGGCCCGCCCGCGGCCCTCCGGCCCTGCCCGAGGGAGGCCTTCCCTGCCCCCGGCTCTCTAAGTGTCTTCATGCCTTCTGTGGCTCTCAGATTTCCCCAGACCTCACGCATTTCATTACTCCACAACTGCCATCCAGCTTCCCATCCTGGCCCCGGCTCCCCGGGAGCCTCCGCACATGGCCTCATCTCGCAGCACCCTCATCCGCACAGACCTGGCTCTGCCGCCCGCGCGGCCCTGGCGGTGACAGGACTCAGCCCGGCGGGCACGCAGACCGCCTTGCTCCGGAAGAGCCTCTGGTGAACAAGCCTTCCACGTCTGCAACAGCAGCTCTCCTTTTTATTTCAAGGCATGCAGCTCATCATTTATTAGTGTCTTTTTCTCTCAGACATATTAAAATCCCATAAAGTTGCTTTGTTATCTGAAATATGTGTTCTGTGGATCACCATAAAATAACAATCTTTCCCCAGAAGACGCAGATGTGAACAGGACAAAGACTCTTCCACTAGTCACTAAGCTCTCTGGGCCTCCATTTCTTTATCTGACAAGGTGAAATCGTAATTCCTACTCTCCAAAGCTTTCAAAAGAGCAGCAAGGGTCTCCTGAGACATTATATGAACATATGGTTATTTAGTAAAGTACTAACACAGATCAATGCTAATTATTACTATTAATTTAATCCCTACTGAATATGAACATTGTTATATAGTTACCCAAAATATATATCTACATTTTCTTTATATTCATATTTTTTAAGCATTTATACAACACTAGGACTCATTTTTTGTATGTGAGCATGCCTGAAATTGATCTTCATGTGATTATATGTGGGATATCAAGCTTCAAAGTGACACTTTCTTATCAGTGCAAAAATAAAGAGGGGTTTGCATTGGTTTTAGATTTGGTAAAATGTACTATTTTGTCTTAGAGGAAAGTGGAAGAAGAGTAAGAATAGGAGCACTTTTTTGTTCCAAAACTGGAACTTTATTAAGTGGGAAAAAATGGCTCAAAAAATTAGAAAAGTGTTAAACTTTCAAAAAAGAAGTTACTGGGCCGGGGATTTAGCTCAGTGGTTCGGCGCCTGTCTTGCAAGCGCAAGGGCCCGGGTTTGATCCCCCAGTAACCACATACCATACTGGGTGTGGAGACTCACGCCCAGCAGCAACCAGTACCAAATACCACAGTGCCGGGCATGGTGGCTCACGCCTGTAATCCCAGCACTCGGGAGGCAGAGGCAGGAGGATTGCTGTGATGTGAGTTGGAGGCTGAGCTCAGGGCCAGCCTGAACTACAAAGCAAGACCCTGTCTCAAAAAAAGAAAAGAAATTATTACCTTGAATCATACAACCTTAAAAGTTCTCCTCTAAGAAAAGCTTCTAAGGACACATAATTTGTCATTACTTTAGCTTACAGACCTTCCAGAATTCTGAAACCCTCTTTAAGCTGAGTGTGAGGAAATCTTAGGAGGAAAAAGGTTAGCACAAAGATAGCCCAGTTTCAGAAGACAAGTAAATACCTCCCTGTGTCCCTGAGCCACTGTAGGAGAGCTCAGTTCTCACCGTCGAAAGCATCGTTAAAGTTTGTGTGTGGCTGGATGTACAGCACTTAGCTTCCTGCCCTCATCCCCACACACTTCAAGACCAGAAGGCCAGCCTTCAAATGCTATTGCTGCTTCACCCCAAAGACACTTATACATAAAATTTTACGTATACTTATACGTAAAAAATCCCTATGTTTCCAACATTTCTGCTCATATTTTTATGATTTTTAAAGTATTTGTATCCACTGTCCTTACTCATTATGCAGCTACTATGATTTTAGCTTTACAGATGAAAACAATGAATCAAAGAAGTGAAGTGGTTGGCCGGAAGCTGCACGGTGAGTGGAGGAGGCTGGCCCTTCTCCTGTGTGTCATACAGCGTCAGACAGCTCTGCTCTAGTAGCTGAAAAACAGCCACAAACACACATAATAAAAGCCAGAGTGTGATGTGCCAATAAAACTTTATTTACAAAAACAGACAGTGAGGCCAGATTTAGCCTGCAAGCTATAGTTTGCGGGTTCCTCATGTAGATGGTACTTATGAAGCGTGATGTAAAATTATAGTAAATATTTAAGTGTTTACATTTTTATTCCAGCAAGAGACTGAACCTCCCTCAAAATACACCTCTCACTTCAAACACACTTATCCATCACCCCCACCACTGTCCGAAGCAGCTCTGAAAGTCCTCTTTCCTGAATGGCTTCAGTTGCTCTGTCCAGGCTCAGGGTCTTTAACTGACTCAAAATATTCACCCTTCATGGTCTTTTGGACTGTGGGAGGCACCAGACGTTGCCTAGTGCCGCACAGAGTGAGTAGAGCAGATGAGGACAGGCGCCATGTTTTGATTACCAGCACTCAACAGCAACATTCACCACGTTTTTAATCACATCTCAGAGCGATATGAAAGAGCACTTCCGAACTGCTTCAGAAAGTGGCAAGAACAATGGAGTCAGTGTGTTCCAAGTGAGGAGGGGTATTCTGAGAGGAATTCATGGCAATGTTCTTCCTGTGATACTATTGTTTTTATTTAAACATTCACCATCTATTTTGATAGTGCCCCAAACCTTAGACTTCACAAAGATCAATGAGACCGGAGATGTTGTAGAGAGAGATGACCTCAACCTTGAAGGGGAATCTGAGATGAGCTTAGGAGGCCCACAGGCTTGGGCTCCCCGGGTCTCCTGTCTCTTCCCTGTTGCTTGGGCGGGTTGCTTGGGAAGGGACGGGGCTTCATTCTCGGGTCCTGAGGACACTGAGCTAGTTTTGTCCTTGAGATTTGCACTGGCTGCGCCTCCTGCCCCCACCCAAGCCAGCTCCTCTGCTGTCAGACTCCTTCTGTATCCCCTCTGACACTCCCGAGTGCCCACATTGCGGCAGCCACAGCGATGGAATGCAAGGGGCTCGTCCCCCACCCCCTGGCCTCATCTTACCTTCCTCCGAGTGTGCACACTCTCTGAAATGACCCTGCCCTCTGTGGCCAGGCCTGTGCCCTGTATGTCTCTTCCGGCTCCCCTTCCGGGACACAAACTCCGTGGAATGGGGGTCAGCATATGTGCTCTTCAGCCGTGGCACATACATAGCCAGGACACTTGCAGAACTACAGGAGAGGAGGCGGGCTGGGCGACTTCGGGAGTGGAAGCACGTCTGCTCCAGGGGGCCCTATTTCCTCCCGTCTTTGGCTTGCAGATTGTGGCCTTCTTAGAATAACTCGTCACCATTTCAGTGCAGAAGCCCCCTTGGCCAGGTACATGAGGATGATGGCACCTGATCACTGGCATTGCTTGACCAGCACGCCTCTCCAGGACTTGCGAAGGATGTCACATGGTTTAAACTGTAAGCTTGCTGGATCTGAAACAGTAAATGTTCACCGTTACTCACTTTATCAAACGTAAAGCTCTCTCTTGGAACATTAGTGCCTAAACATAAACGTTAAAAAACAAGCATCCATTTTTTTTCTAATTCATAGCTGCTGTCAAACTTCACCTGTATTAGATGGCTTTTATCATTTTTTTTTTCTTTAGTGTTTCTTACGTAAACTGCCTCCTAAGATGCTCGGACCAGGCCAGACCTCCCTTGCCTAATACCAAAAGTACCTGGGCTCTTTGTTCTGCCCCTGCTTCACTTTCTTACAAAGACTTGCAGTCACTGAAACTGCCATGCCCAAAATAATGAAGCCTTTCTCTTAACCTTTTCTTTACAATTTCTCCAAACCTTTTCTCTCTGAATTGCAGAAACACGGCCACCTCTGACTCGGTCACAATAGCAATTGCTGCCATAATTATCCTCTCCTTCCGATCAAAAGGGAGGGACTGCTTGTTCTTTGGGCCTCTTACAAAATCGTGTGCTTTCTTCTCTAACCATGTGCCTCGGCAATTTCTCTTTTTTGCTTTGGAGTTAAAAATAAAAGTGGTCTCAATTACAGCGATTTTACTGTCCCTTATAGTTCAGCTATGTGTTCTTTCTCCAAAGTCATGCTTTTCTATGTTTTTACATTTTTCCTAGAACTGATCTCTGTATTATTTTCTGGGTACTTTCGTTGTATGCTATCTCCAGGTAGACAACCAATGTGTTAACATTTATGCCCCTTCCCAATAAAAGTCACTTTGGATCAACCCAGTAGCTGCTATCATTTGAAAAGGCTGTTGAATTGAAAGGTATACAGATTAAATGCTTCTCAGCCGGTTCCCTTAGCAACAATTACAGGCTTCTGTTAGTAAAAGCCTGAGTTTCTACCCTAAGCTAAGCAGAAATTCTCCACTTTTTTTTGTAAGTAGTATTAGCTAATCAGTTTGTCATTAGTCTCTGACATCTTCCAGAGAGCAACATTTATGAGTTCGACATCAGTACAAAGAAATGGCAAGGGTCAGATTCATCATCCATGACCTTCATGTGCCAAGCTAATTGTTTAAATGTAATTAACCGCTGAACCAGGAATGCAGTTCTGAGCGTGACCCGATCTAGTGATGAGTCACCTGCCAGTTGAAGGAAAACAAGACGGTTCTCAGTGTTTATCATCTAAGAAATCTTTGTTGCTGTAGTGATTTTGATACTTTCTAGCTAAAAAATAAGAGCTTGACATTTCATACCAGCATAATGAATAAATGCCAACCGTCAAATGTAGAGGGTTATAAGGTTGCCAGGATTACAATCATGAAGGTGCTGGAACTCCCTGTCTAGAAAGAGCATCTCCATCAAACAGCGGTCAACACTCTGCCTGCCAGAGCTGTAACTCGGGGAAGTTCCTAAACCTGCCTTTCTTCATGTGCTAAGCAGGAGTACTAACAATAGCACCCCTCTACTGCATGAATCAAGTGAGATAATGTTTATAAAGCATTTCAAGCAGTGCCTGCCTGCAGGCCATGTGTGGTGGTGTACAACTATCCCCCCAGCACCTAGAAGGCTGAGACAAGAAGATCCCTAGTTCAAGGTCAACCTGGACAGTATAGCAAAACCTTTTCTCAAAAAAAAGAAAGAAACCTAATCTGCACAAAGAGTTTTCTTAACATTTTAGAGTTTACATTCATGTGTTATTAATCATAAAATTTATTAGATGGTGATTTTGAAAATTAAACTAAAAGTTTTACACAGAGTACTTCTTTTGACCAGCCATGTATCCTATGCTGAGCTCTCCAAGAGCTTGCTTGTCATCTGAGAAATGCAGAAAAATGTATGTGGGTGGTACATTGGTGAAATAAGTTCCTTCATGCAAACTGCTTAATGTAGTTACAGATGAAATAAAATACTGGATAAAAAAATGGATAATCAGTAAACAGGTAGCATGAAAATATTAAATACCACTTTATCTTCTCATTGCCAACCTGACAGTTCCAGGGAGCCTGGATGTGATGTCTCTATTACCACTGTTGGTAACTCCTATTTCTAGTGTCTCTTCAACTTGCTGCCATTTGATCCAGAATTCTCCCCAAACTGGTTTACCCCTTGTTACACTCTGCTTTATACATGTTGAGGGCAAGAACCAATCTCCTTCCTTTTTCGGTTTCTTATAATTAGCCTTGTGCACTGTTCTGGACAGACAGGATGGCCACTGTACATTTATTATCACCAAGGGGAAGAGGAATAAAACTCAGTAGGCCCCAAGTTGAGTCCATGTTGAAATGGAAAATGTGAGAGGAACTAAAGAGAAATTTATAAAGCAGCTTTATAAAACTGAGTGTAATGCCCTGATCAACTTGAAAGAAATGAATGTGGTAAGGAAGAAAGGCAATAATAATAGTCCTCATAATTAGGGACTTAGGGTACCACCCAGCAAAACAAGAGGAAAAGAATCACTCAGGGAAGTGATAGCTATGCCAGGTAAGTAGAACAACTGAAATCCAAAGTGCTCACAGCAGATGTTCAGAAGCATATGTGTTTGTGTGTGGATGCGTGTGTGTGTGTGTGCGTGCGTGTGCATATGTGTGTGCATAGGTGCATACAGAGGGAGCAAACACAAAACACAAATACAAAACATAAGAAAGTGCAACCAGATTTCAAGAGAACATCATTGGAAACCTTCAGTTAGAACTTTAAGCAGAGAGGGGTTTACTCCTGACTCAGTAGTATCACTATGAGAAAAGTGAGAAGCATAAATGAATCAGAGCCAGGGCTTTTCATTTTTCATGGCACCTCAGATGCTTTCCAGTGACTAGCCTTGGGTGTGCATGCATAAAAGATATTTTCAAAATGATTATGATAAAACACTATTAATGACAGGTTAATATCTTACATTTTTCATGATTGTCGCTACTACCTATATCCAGAGTCACACCAAAAAAAAGAAAGGAAAACGCAGGAGTTTATAAAAAGTGAATTATGTGTTTTATGTCTGACTAGGTTCCTCAGGATGAGTGGACAGGGTACACCCCTCGAGGGAAAGACGACGAAATTCCTTGCCGAAGAATGCGCAGTGGCAGCTACATCAAGGCCATGGGTGACGAAGACAGCGGGGACTCAGACACAAGTCCCAAGCCTTCTCCCAAAGTTGCTGCCCGGAGAGAGAGCTATCTCAAGGCCACCCAGCCTTCTCTTACTGAACTCACCACTCTCAAGTAAGTAGCCCTTACACAGTACTTCCGGTATGTGCTTCCGGTATGTACTTCCGGTTTAATGCAGCACTTCCAGGATGTACTTCTGGAATAATGCAGTATTTCTGGTAAGTAGTTCTGGTGATCAGTTCTTTGTATCGTTCACTAGAGTCAGACTGTATGGACTCTAGGGGATAGCAGAAAGAAAAACACCTTGCAGGCAGAGTGAAAAAGCCTTGAACGGTCTGTTAACTTCGCCAGTACCCCTGACGGTATGCTCTCTTGTACTCCAAATGAGAGTACCCAGGTATGCACTGCATGATGGTACGCTGGACCGCTACTTCCCAAAAGAAGGGCTTGAAATGATCCAGAATGGCTTATAAAAAGAAATAAAATTTCTGGTCAATAAAAACATTCACAGATCCCAGTTCTTTCCACTTATTCAACAACCAAACGAGCAAGGGAACTCTTCTTTAAAAGACCCTTCAATTTTTCAGACAATAGAGTGATATAACAGTTACCATGGCGAAGCATATGGAATATTCTTATGCTTCAAAATTAGGTGACTTGTGAGGTTTTTAACATGGGTGTTCAAACTTGGTTATATATATATATACGTATATATATACTATATACGTATACTATATATATATATGTATATATATATACTATATGCGTATACTATATATATATACCACATACGTATACTATATATATAGTATATATATATATATATATATATATATACATATATATATACATATATATGGTGGTTTGTAAGACCTTAAAAGTGGTTTTTGTTTTGAAAATATGACGTTGTCCTTGCCTCTGCCTATGTTATTTGTAAACAGAACAGCATTACACTGCAACTACTGAAACTGATTATTTTAAGCAAGACATGATTTAAATTTTAATACCACTCAGAGTAAATCAGATCTTAGAATGTGGAGTTCAAGAAAGAATCCTATTTGGACTAAAATACTAATTATATGTAATTAGTATTTTAAAGGTGCTCTTGATTCTATATTTTGATGTAATGTGTGTTATTCATGCAAGTGTATTATTTTATAAAATAAAACATTAAGAGAAAAAAATAAAGTAGTTGGGTAAAGAAGAAATAACCAGATTGTTAATCAAGCACAGTGAAAAATAGCAGGCTATTGTACGATGAGAAGTTTCTTAAATACCATAATATATTATATTTAAAGGAACTAGACGTGAATTTTTTCCAAGAGACTATATGGAACCGCTGTTGGTAATTTTAATCAAGAATTAATGCCAGCTGGACATAGTGATACAAGCCTGTAATACCCACTACTCAAGAGGCTGAACCAGGAGGATTGCTAACTAGTTCAAGGCTTGCCTAAACTATATAACAAGGCTTGGTCTCACAATACAATAAAATCAGAAAGGTAATTCAGTGATACATACTTGCATACCATGCATGAGGCCCTGGGTTCAATCCCCAGTGCCACAAATAATAATAATGATGATTATGATATTCATAATACCATTGATACATAAGTAAAGTAGCCCACAAAAAGAAGCCTTTCTTTCTTTCCTTCTGATTCCCGTTGTCCTTGCTTTCTGTCTTAGTCTCCTAGGACTTTCATAACAAACTATCAAAACTGGATGACTTGGAACAATAGAAACTTTCACAGTTCAAGGAGCTAGATGCCTGAAGTGGAGGTACAGGCCAGTCCAGGCCACCTCTGAGCCCTGGGGGGGATGGGTCTGCCTTGTCTCTTCCTAGCTGCTTGGCCAGCAGTGTTTCGCATTCCTTGCTGGCAGCTGCAGCCCTTCCGTCCCTCCTGTCTGTGTCTTCGTATGGCTTCTCCCAGGGACACCAGTCATTGTACAAGGACCTTCCTAATAACATCATCTTAACTTGGTTAACTCTGCATAGACCCTTTTTCCAAATACTGTATCCTAAGGTCACATTCACTGACTCTGAGAGTTAGCGTTTCAGTGTATACATTTGAAGGACGTCATCCAACCTGTACCATGGCTACTCAAGAGAAAAGTTGATCATACAAATAAAAACAGCAGGAGGTCTTTTCTGCACCTTGACACATCTAGTGAAGTGTCTCAGAAAATTAAATATGACCAATTTGAAAAGAATTCGATTTGTTAAAAAGACAGTGACCCAAGTGGGTAGGAAATGAGAATAACCAAACTCATTCTGAAGATGTCCTCTTTGGATCTTAAGTATCTGGCCGGTAGCAATGACCAGGGTGCCAGCGATGACCAGGATGCCACTGCATCTTCCAGAGCAGTGATGGTTAACTTCTAAGAGTCACCAAAGACAGCCAACAGCCTCATGCAGCTCACCTGCCATAGGTTCCCATCACTGTTTCTAGACAATGTAAATCAAGGAAGCAATGGTCAGAAGAGGCAGGGAGACCTCCAAGTTCTGTTTCCTCATGGAAACCCACAGAGGTTCCTCAGCCTCCAGTGTCCCCTTGCGCCCCATACAGACCCTGGAAAATCATCACCGGACATATGAACCAAATGCATCCCTGGGTCTGAGTGACATCAGCCACCGCTCACTGCAGTAGGGGGTTCAGAGCTGGGAGGGGAAGAGGAGCGAGCGGACGAGGCTGAGAGCAGGGACCGGGCCAATGTCTTCAGCCACTCTGTGCCACGCGAAAAGCTCACGCAGAAACTGTCGATGCGCTGTGTTTCTCATTTGCCTTCTATGCAATATTCCTGTGCTGTCCTGGGCCAACTTCTAAGCCATTACACATTCTCTCAGCATCTAGAAGCTTCCAGACCAGAGAGGGCTGCACACAGGGACTGGAAGTGCAGACAGGCTGGCGGGGCAGAGGGGCAGCTGCTTCAGAGACTATGGAACTGAGAGCTCTGGGCTGATAATTTGTTCCTCAGACCTGTGCAAATGCAAAGTGGAAGCCAGTTTTCTGGGGAACATCTCAAAAAATTGGACAGTGTTTTGCTTTACTTATGACAGAGTTTCATCAAATTGTCTCTTGTGCTCTATTCTGGATCAGGCAAGAATACACCTGACTACCATTCAAACAAATCTTCCTCCCCCCGAGACTGTCTCAATTATTTCCCATGATTCCATTTACCTCCATTCATCTCTCACCTATTTTATGAGCCTCGCTCACTGGTGAAATCTACAAGATGTGATTAAAGCCTACTGTGAATGTTTAAAATTTTTTTTAAACATTATTATGCTACATGACGTATTGCCATGAATCCTCCCCAGAATTCCTCCCCCTGCTTCAAACACACACACACACACACACACATCCCATTGTTCTCACCACCTCTCTGCCAAAGCTCTGGAGTCCTCTTTCCTGTGTGTTCTTACTTGTGCTGTCCTGGCTGCCTCAATGTCCTGAAGTAATTCAAAGTGTTTCCCTTTCATGACCACCTTGACTCTGGGGAAGAGCCAGAAGTCACATGGTATCAGCCCCAGTGACTAAGTTGGACCAGGACACAGCCATCATCTTTTTATTGCCCTCCCTTTCTGTTGGATGACATTCTGCCTTGGTATTCACCATATTTCTGATCACACCTTGTAAAGACATAAAGATTTCCAAGGTTGCTTCAAAGATGGCAACAATGACTAAATGAGCATGTTTGAAGTGAGAGGAGTCTTCTGAGGGAGGATTAATGGCAATATGTCTTTATTGTAATAACATTTTTCTTTAAACATTAATATCTTGATCATATCTCATATATATTAATCTTCCATCTCTCAGCCACATGTGATTATTAATGATTTCTGGTGTAATTGGATTTAATGAAACCCGTGAGGAGAAAAGGTGGCAAAAATTCAGACATGGCATGACTCAGAATCAGTTCTGTCTTTCATTCTTTGATGATGTTTTGACTAGAGATCATTATTTTTCTAGAAGTTTGAAGCATTCAATCCCCAATGAAGAAAAAAAGATACCATATCCTGGAATTCTAGCCCCCAAAAAAGAAAACTATATTTATGTTCCTACTTCTTTGACATTTAAGTCAATTTTTTCCTCCTTCCTCCTCAGCAATTCACAGCTTTAGGGATGAATCATAGCCATGAACCAAGATAACTAAAATTAGTCAAGTGAGATTAGGACAACACTTTGTTTGAGGGGTTCAGCTACCATCTCCTCAGAAGTGCTGGGGAGAGGACCCGTTCACTTTGTGTTGTTTTCTCTTTTCTTTTTCTGTTTTCCCAAGGTATCTTGACGGTTTGTTTGTAGAGGCTGGTCTTCATCTGTGACTAATGTTAGTAGGAGTTTTCAGATGTACAAAGCCTCAGGCCAGTTGGACACTGTGGAGTTAAAGACATGAGAGTGAGGTCCATCTTTGGGGCTGACAGCCTCGGTAGCTAATTCCCAAAGCTGCTGTTTCTGTCACTCTTGTCCCTGCCCCACTCAGCTATTAGCAGTGCCCTCCACCCCACCTCACTAACTTTTTCTCCTCTACTAGTTACCAGCGGTGGGTTTGAAGTGGCTTATCACCCCAGAGTTTAATATTTTCAAAATGAACATCTGACTATCGTGTAGTAAATTTTGAGGCAAGGAAGGGAAAGATTTTGCAACCAGTTTCCTGAAAAGAAATCACCACAGCTTGGCTCTAATGAAAAATAAGTCTTTCAGTTGAAATTGTATTATCTAATACTTATTCTGGCAGCGAGACTACTGCTTGTTACCACAGTGAGTTAAGACCATACCCAAACCCACCTTGAATCTGCCTTTAATATATTATAGAAGGACCTTTTGAAAAATGATAGTAAGGATTCCAAAGTTAAATTCCAATATCCAGCAACTTGAGGAAAATAACATTTTAAAATTTATTCATGCTAGTTTATCCCTTCACCTTGCCACTAAGAAGGAAAAAAAATTCCCCTGGAAGAAATGCTTTTTACTATTATAGCCTTTGAAATGCCTCTGAAATTGTTGCGAAGGACTTTGTGAGAGCTCTTAGCAGTTTTGATAATGTGTCTAAAAGAAAGCTTTAGGTGGTTTCTGTTCATTCCATAATGCCTTGAAGGCAGATAGATGATTAATCTTCATTTTTTTTCCTTGAGCCCTGGGTCCTGTATCTTTTCTTTCTTTCACATCTGTCTTAGATAATTTGTGAAATACTAAGTAGCTATTTTAAGCAACTGGTTTAATATCACCGAACTTGCCCAATTAGGTAAGAGTCTCAGGCTTTTTGTAGGCAGGACCCCAATTAGTGATTCCTTCTACAGTTGCCCTTTCCCAGGCCATAGCAGACAGCACTAGCAGATCCCAGCACTGATGGATCCTCCTGAGCACAGGCGAGGCCTCAGACTCAGTCTCAGCTTGGCGCTCTGCAGTCATGCTCATGGATGCTATCGATCTGTCTTCACAGGAATAGACTTTGAGGAGCCTTCCCAGCTCCAACATGCATATTGTAAGATGAGGCACCAAAGTGGCAATTCACAGTTTAAAGGCATGCAGAAGCATAGTGGTAAAGAAAACACTTTGAGAAGAGAGAGAGGGGGTGTGGTCCTTCATCTTTGATTCTGGAAATTTAAAATGAAGGAATCTCCTTCAGGAGCCCAATGTCACCTCTTACTGGAGTCCCTTTGTTTGTCTTTGTATAAGTTTCTTTTTTCTTCCTAGACACATGGTGTCCTCTGCCTGTTCTGCACATCCACACGCCCTTCCTACCCACCGACTGTTGCTCATGCTTCTTTTCTTCCCAGAAAAAGAAGCTGGGTATTAGAGATGGGAATGTCACTATTTTTCTCCCAAAGACGTGAACGATGTTTAAGAACATAGCAAAGTACATCATCCCATCCCTGTTCAAAGTGGTATGAAATGTCCCAGCATTCCTTTGTTGTCTGTTTCCCCAATGCTTTTCTATTCCTCTCCTACATGTCCCTCAGAATAACTGTACAGATAATAGCAAAAGCTTCCTACAATAGCTGTAAGAACAAAATAACACAACGGGACAATACCAAACTGAATTTAGGTCTCTAGTGACTTGAATTCAACATATTTTCTCATCCATCTGATATTATCCTCAGTTTTTCCAATTCCTTTTCTCATTTTTCAAAACGGCAAGAGATGAAAAAGGTTGAAAACAGGAAAAGTCATTTTCTCTCATAGATAAATAATCACTAGCTTGTAGGCATATAATCTGAATACCTTTCAAAACTCACTGTAAATAAGTCAGGTAAGAAGGAAAAAGAACTTGTATGAAGATTGTCTGTGATATTCTGTCCCTGATTACCGTGACCAGCTGAAAACTGGTCCTCTTCCCGGTAGTGCCAGGGTGATCCCTTGGAGTGTAATTATGCTTTAGGAAATCTACTTTGCAAGGAAACTTGCATAGGCTGAATTTTACCTACAAAGTTCAGGATCACAAACAAGAACGAACTGCTTGTGCATCTTTAAGGGAAGTAAAAGAATGAAAGGAAACCTAGATGCTTGTGGAGCGAGAGCAGAGAGATTAAAGTGCAGGGAGGTATTTACGTGTCACTGAGGCTCTGTTTCCCGGTTGTAGGCTGTGCTCTCACTTCACCTCACAGCTCTGCATGTGCCGCTTGGCCACTTTTCAGACGAGGCATCTGTGGCTCAGAGAGATCAGAGAACTTTTCTAAAGTCAACCACCACATACTGTGCACACCGATGTGAGTCCAGATTCTGAGGACAGGAAAGACAGAGCGCTGGTGGAGTGACGGGCTTCCTGAGGCCGCAGTGGACATTGCTAAGCGAAGGGAGAAGGGGGCCGGCGGGGTGTGAACGTGTGAGAAGTCTCGCCCCGGGGAGGGTGAGGATGAGTGACGGATGTGAGGAAGTGAGCTCAGGGAGGAGAGTTACAGCCTGGAAGCGTGAGCTGCAGACTTGCAGTTGAAACTAGGAGGACTTTGAGAGTCTTGACTTTGGCGTGGCCTGGGGTCAAGGAAGGAAGGACAAGTGACCACAAGGACAGAACCTCAGGAACCATTGACTGGACAAAGACACAGGCCTCTGGGGACCATGGGCTGAGCTCTCCGGGCACAAAGATAGAACAAACCCGAGGCCTGTGTCTATCCCGTGGCGTATGCTGGTGGACTGGCACCTTCTTTATAAGGCCACACAGCAGGTGTGCACAGTGCTATGTAAACAGGGTCCCACGGCAGCAGAGATGTGAGTGAGGGAAGACGTCGATGTGGGTCTGGAGAGGGAAATTCCCTGCTCCCCTGAGGCAGCTCCATTAGTCAGCGTGCCTGTCGATGGGACACGGACTTGACACCCACAGCTCGGAGGAGGAAGAGTTACCTTACCTCACAGTCGCAGGAGACTATGTCCATGGTTAGCAGTCTCTGAAGCGGAAGCATCATGGCGGGGCAAAGTTGCTTAGTCCATGGCGACCGGGAGACAGAGGAGGGGGCAGTGCCAGGGAGGAAGGAGCCAGGAAATATCTACATGGCACCCATGACTGTGCCTCCGGGACTCGCCCAGACACACCCAGGAGTGTGCCTTACAAATCTACTTTTTAAAGTAGACTTTATTGGCACATTTTATATACATGTTATGATCACAATCAACACTGAGAATTTGTACCAATACATGACTTAATTCTCATTTTTTCCCATCATCCTGCTGCCCACAACCCCCTTCCCCTATATATAACCTTTGTTTCCTTATTTTTAACCATCAAATTTTCCTTTCTCTTTTTTACTCGCCCCTACCCCACTTTTCCCTTCAAATAGTTTCACAATACCTGTCATACATTCTAGACCTCATTTACACCTTCACTTCCTCATACCAGAGAAAAGATAGGGTATTTACACATCTGTGTCCTATGTATTTCACTTATGAGTATGTCCTCAAGGTACATCTAGTTGAGTATAAATGACTCAAATTTATTGTTCTTTATGACACAGTAATACTCCGTTTTATTTATTTAAAAACCTACATTTCTTTTATCCAGTCTCCTATTGATGGGTATTTATCAAATCTATTGATTCTTATCCCAGTCAAACTGACAAACCAGGATGAACAGTCACCGTAGCCCTGGCTGAAGATGTCCCTCCTTATCTTGTGAGGAGCGAAGACTTATGCTGACAAAAAGCTGTAACACTCTCTCCCTATCTGTCTGCTGATTGCTGTTCCCTCAGGTGAATGTCAATGTTCTCTGCTAAGGTGAAGACCACCAGGTAAAGAGAACATCTTAATTATAATCAGGAATTACATTCCTGTAGTCACTGAATCATTCATACAGTAAACATACATGCAGTACCTGTAATGTTTACTTTTATGTCACTAAAATCTACCTTCCAGATTTTACACACACACACACACACACACACACACTCTAAAAGACAGGCTCTACAGAGAAGAAAGAAACTAAAAACTCAGAGGCAAAAAGTATTGCAGTTGGCAATTGTCTTAGTTTGTTTTCTGTTGCTATAGCTGAACACCCTAGACCTGGTAATTAATAAAGAAGAGAGGTTTGCTTGGCTCACAATTTGGGGACTGGGGGAGTCCAGGAGCCTGGTGCTGGCACCTGCCAAGGGCCTTCTTGGTGTACCCTAACAAGGAGGAGAGCTCATCCACGGAACAGACACACTATCTGGGTTTCTCTTTCTGTTTTGATAAACTGTTAGTGTCAGCTTGGGGCCCCACCATTATGGCCTCGCCTAACCCTCTCACATCCCGAATTCCTCCTGATATCATTGGCACATGACACTGGGGATTGTATCCAACACAAGAAAGCTAAGGAAACATTCAAATCAGGGCAATAGCTTTGTCCAGAATTTTTATCTGATCAGAAAAACCCACTTTGACATGGAGAAGGGCTTTAACAAAAATGCAAGTTGAAACAAAGCTTATGTATATAGAGGGTGTGGGGCGCTGAGGGTAGAAGAATGGGAAAAATAAGAATCAAGATACATCATGATGAGTACAAATCTCAATGATGAATGTTATTGTAATGTATTCCTAAAAGGTACCAATAAATTCAATTTATTTTTTAAAAATTGCAGGTTACTATTTTACCGGCACAGTTTACATGATCAGCTTTGCTTTCCGTCTGTATCATTAGAGAAAGCTTCAGATGCACACAGATTGCAGGGCATAATGCAAGGGTGAGAAAAGCTCTGTAAAGAACCGGGCAGACACATTGGAAGCCGCCTCCAATCCTTTTAGGAAGGAATCTGAGTGTAAGTCCTGCATGAGTGTCTCTTCATAGAAGATGCACGTGGGACCGCAAAGTCCTCAGCAAACCTTGTAGCAAACAGGAGAAGTTAAACAGCAACCCAGAAATTTAGATTACTGAGAAAGGAACTTCTAACTGCAAAGTTACTAAATTTTAAAATAAATTAAGTGAGGGATATTTATGGAATCTTTTCAGGAACCTTGTAAGACATCTCAAAGCGAACTTGTCCGAGAGACTTGATAATTCTGCTCGGACATTCGCATGATGTAAAATGGTGTCAACAAGTTTCTTCCAGCCCGTGGAGTCTGACTTCCGCTCAAGTTCAGCACCATGTTCTTGTCATGTGCATTGGCCCTTTATTTTTAAGCCAAGCGCACAGAAAGATAAGACTGGAAGGCACTGAGTTCTCTGGGGCTCCTGAAATCCGACCCTATCCCTCTCGCTCATTCCGTCAGTGCACTGTCGACTTCCTAAGTTTTTCTGAAACATCACAGCTCAGCTCTCAGCTCTTTGAGCCGTACAGCTCCCCCGTGTTTCCCTGCAGTGACTGCAGTGGACGCGATTCCCTTTCCAGGACGAACCTTCCCTGCTCCCGCCTCTCCTCACACTTCCATCCGGGGACCGGAAATCACCTCTGGGTCCCATTTGTCTTATGTGCAAAGTCTGAAACAGAGTTCAAAAGTCCCCACAGCACATCCCCATTCTGCTTTGAGATCTTCTTTCCTGCTGTCCCTCCACAAGTCCCTGATGCTTCCGTCACACTGGGACTCTGCCCCTTCCAGGATTCTATTTTGCAGGCCTCAGACCTGTGCCAGCCAGCACAGAGTGGATGAGATGGCTGTCAAGTAAAACAGCCCCTGCATCAGAGAGACCTCCAACACCAAGAACGCACTTGTTGCTGATGCTACGTGTCCTCGCTGGCTCAGAAGGGAATTCCACTCACGACAGGCCAGGTCTGGTTACTTCGCATGACAGAGTCTGTCCAAGTCTCCAAGACAGGGAAAGAGTATGGGATGCAAGGAGCCCGGATCACAAGAGGGACAGGCCCTCTCCCTTCCTTTCCTTTGCCAAAAGCTAGAGACACAGAAATGCCGAGCTCCGTGCCCCTCTGTTCCTTTCCAGAAGGATATTTCTGTTTTTCTGCCTGACCACATCCACAGTTCACACCAAGGTGTGTGCGTGTACACTTCTCGGGAGCCGTGAGATTCTAGAAATCACCCAGTTACGCGTCTCCGGACTGGCTTGTTCCTTTGCCAGCACTGCTGTCTCAGAACCACAATACGCCTCACAGTGTTGACTCCGGTAAGCTCCAGGCACCAATCCTCAGACTCACAGGCACCTCCTAGATGCCGAAACCAGTTTTTCCTCCATTTTTCACCTTCCTCCTCCTATGCCTCTGTCTCACACAAGACTCACTGAGCTAAGTAAGAAAACTCAACTTATTAACTGCTTTCCTCTGAACCATTTTGTCTGGTCAGAGGTATTTACCTAATCGTATCTTCATTCCGAATTCTCTGAAGCCACTCAGAGTCTTAAATGGTGGCGTGGGTGGCTATGTCCTTGATCTGAACTTTGCCATGTACCCTCCTCACTCACACCCCACCCAGTACAAATGAGTCAGAAATTGGTTATTTTTCAAATCCTGTAAGTCCATAAATGTCTACTCTCCTCTTCCACTGAAACCCTAGAAGTGACAGAGGGCTTTTTCCGCAGTACAATACCCTGTCAGAGCTTGTCGACAGCAACCAACATATGCTGTTGATGCTGTGTTTTGCAACTACCTCTGGAGCTATGAGTTCGTTACATCATCTTCCAAGTTGCAGGAAGCAGTTTACCCAAGGATCCATCACTGTAGAACTTGGGTCAATACTTTTCCAGCCTCGAAAAGCAAGTACTTTGCTGCCTGCTGCCGAATCTTGAAAGCAGAGTCCGGCTGTGGATGTTTGTTTTTCTTGTTACAATAGCGTCCACTTTGAGAACCAAGTGGGGTCCCAGCTCGGTTAGATTAGACTATACTTCATTCATCAACTGCTCCCAAATTGAAATAGTTTTATTTCTCACTTTCATCACCGTGAGTTGGCAGAGGCTCAGCTCATTGTAGTCATACAGATGCTCAGGATGACGCAGGTTTCACATGAACAGTTGCTCTATGACCACCAAATCATGGAAGTGGAGCATGGCCAGCAGGGCGCCATTTTGTGAAAGTCAGACATTGCCCTTCACTTGCATCTCTTTGCTACAGCAGTCGATATGATGGCTCCTAGTTCAAAGAGGCAGAGAAATACACACCACCATGTGCCCAGAAGACAGACAGCTGCACAAACTGGGCAGCTAGTCCCTCTGTTGATGCTGTTCCCTATCTTTACCTCTGCACTCTCCCTCTTCCACATTATTCAGTCAACAAAGACAGCAGCATAGCGCTCCAGAGCTCAGGCTCGGGCTAGATGGCCCCTTGCACGATCATGGCTGCGCCACTTCTGATTCTGCCTTGTCACAGTTTCCTCAGTTTCCTTACCGTTCACACGGGGATGATGCTCTCTCCCTATCTCAAGAGTAATTGTAAAGATCCGAGAAGGTTCCTGTATGAGTCGCTTAGTGCAGGGCCCACCATGTTCCAATCATCACTGCTTTCGGCCATCTCTGTGCACTAAGCCCTGGGATACACTAGTCCTCAGGACTCCTGGTGTAATAGATCTTACATTCTCAGTGAGAGAACACCCTAAGAAAGTTCCCATTCTTCTTGATCTTTCTCTCAAATTTAAGCTCTCCCCAGTAGCCCATCTTTCTCCTAGGAAATCCCAAAGCACTGTGTTAACATTTCTCAAAGTCATCAGACATCTCAGTGCCTTTTTCTGTTTTGTGTTCCTCGTGTAGAGGGAGGCCAAACGTGTGAAATAACATCTGTGAGGCACCCGGCCCGGGTCAGCCCCACACTGTGCTGCACAATCGTGGCCACCCCAGCCCAGTCCTATTGGCCTAAGGTGTTTTGAACAGGACCTTCACACAGAGTATTGAGCTACAGTTATCAGGTTGAATTTCCATCTGACGCTGGCCCAGCTGTGACTGTGCACTTGGATTCTACAGCCTCCTTGTGCTTTTGAGTCTGTGGTTCTCTGGAAAGTTCCTGTTCCTTCTCTATCCGCTTAGCACTGCCAGCCCACCTGGTGGCTGGGAGTTCAGTCTGGCAGGTACACATTAGCATGATAAAAATATCTACACAGCGTCCTTAGCATTGTCATCCACTTGGAACATTAGCATATTTCCTTCGTTTCATCCAGGGAATCCTTGTTCTTTCTGGTTTTGTAAGTAGGAGAGAATTGGCTAGAAGAGACTAGCCTTAGTTAGTGCTCTGGAAGCTGGAAAAGGGTCTTCCTCGACAACCATGTTAACCGCTCAACACTTCTTACAACTCGCTTGTGAAGACACACAGTCCAGTGAGACGCAGATATACTGGATTGTCTATCCTAATAACTAGTAGTATCTTAATTTTTCTTCCAAGCCTATTTTTACAAAATAAGTAGCTGAAATACAGTAAGAGTCAATCAAGCTTTTGCAGTACATATCCTTCGATCCTCTCTGTAGTTTCAAAGGGAAGTTAGAGTTGACTTTGGCCAAGCCTTTTATAGATGAACCAAGCGCTTCTCATGGCTATGAACTTCACAAAGTAGAACGCAGTTCAGTCCTAGGTCTAAAGTGAGACTTCTGCTTTCCATGCCAATTTACTTCCTCCTACTGATGCAGAGAACAGTGGGGATTTTTCCCTGAACAGCCTGGGGACTGTCTACACCATCTGGACATTGTTTTTGACTTCAAACTCAGAACCTTCTTTTAGTTCTCTGGACCATGTCTCTTTCCCCAAAAAAAAAAAAAGGAGAACTAAGAGTACTTGATCCAGGTTGCTGGGTATGTCTCAGACCCATGCCTGAGATGCGTCATCTCCATGTCACATCTCAAGAGAGGCAGACACTGCTGAGAGGCACCTGAGAAGACCTGGCTCCTCCTAGAGCTTATGTCTGCTGAGCCTGGCATGAAAGATCCAACTGAAAACCATTTTCCATTATTTCTGGCCTTCCTACACAGTGCCGAAAGATTTTATTGTGAGTTTTAGATGGAGAAAAGCTAAATGAACATAGCTGGCTATGTTAATCAATTTTCTGTCACAAAATACCTAAGATAAATAACTTATAGGGACAAAAAAGATTATTTTGGCTTATGGTTTTAGAGGTTTCGGTCAATGGTTAGCTGCTCCATTGCTTTTGGGTAATGAGGGGGAACATCTCAGTGAGGGGTTTGTGGTGGAGGAGCAGAAAAAGAAAGAAGGGACCAGTGTCCCAGGATCCCCTTCAAGTTCATGCACCCAGGAACTTCACTTCCTGCCATCAAGCCCCACCTCCTAAACCCTCCACCATCTCTCAAAAGCACCATAGGCTGAGACCGAGCCTTCAACACATGGCCTGTGGGGTCATTTTAATGCTGACCATGTTCATCAAGACTGAGACCACATTTCCTCCATTAAAGGATCCACTCCACAACAATGGGTCCAGCCAGCCAATGAGAGGCATGGGTGGACACCTGTGCTGAATCCTGCATGCATTTTTTGGTCACTCTAGTAGCTTGACATTGCTTGCGATGGTAAAACACTTAATTCCATATAGACTGTGCAGACTTACGTTTATCGTCTCTCAGAGTCAAAGAATGAAATCATGGTCAAAAGGAAAATGTCAGGACAGTGTACGTGGGAAATGAGAAGAAGAGAAATCGCTCCTGGATTTCCAGGACAGGTCCTAAGTGGATTGCCACAGAGTGTCTCAGTCTAGAACTTCTCATGGCAAATCAGAGAAGGGGAGTTGCGTGGCGGCTCAGTAGTGCATTTAAAATGAGCAGTCAAACTCTTGGAGATTTTGAGGAGAGGTTATACTAGATGTATTCTATAAGAAGAACAAATAAGGGGCCGGGGAGTTAGCTCAGTGGTTCCGGCACCTGTCTAAGCTGTCTAAACTAGCTTTCCAGAACAGAGTTTAAGTGAAAGCAGGATTTTAAAGAAAAACCAGTTGTTCTGCATTTTATGTTCCTTGAAACTCAGGAACATCGTAGGGAGGGGCTGCGACTCCCTTAGCAGAAAGCAGCTGCATTGCGAGTTGCCAGAGGAGGCCTGTTCTTGATCCAAATCCTAGTCCACTGCCTGGTCTTATTTTAATTCTTCTCAGTAGTCAGTCACCCCACTCTGTCTCAGCCCTTTCCCCTTACACAGCTGCCCCTTGTTCCCCAAGTAGCTAAACTGTCTATTACAAGGAGGATGTTTACACCCCGGAAGTGAACATACCATACAGGTCAGAGCTTTCCTTCCCACACAGCCTGTTTCATACATGTGTCAGCACACCAGTGTGCGTGGTCTTCCTGTCACCTTTCTTAAGATGGAAGACCAATCTTACACCCAAAATTAGATGGAACCAGAGAGATCATCACAAGCCTGTTAAATTAGAAAGAGGGTTGAAACTATATGTGTATGATGGTCCCTGTACAGAATAAACACTATTTGTATAATTATTTATAAATTTCAGAATTACATTGTATGTATTACCTTGCCCTAAAAAATGCCTGATTTGTTCCAAAAATGAAAAAATTAATGCAAAATGGAAATATCAGTGTATGGCCTCATAAAAATGATAGGATTTTCTCCTAGAATTTGAATCATCACTGGCAGCAAACTAGTTAAAGAAATCAACTGACTGAGGCATGAAGTATTAGAAATGGAAAACCATCTTTGAGTCATCAGTGAGGACTTTATCAGCAAATTCCTCAACTATGGAGAGAGCTCATTTGATTTCAGTCCAGTTATTGATAAGAAGTTGGGAATGACAGAGCCAGGGAGGAAGCAAAGTGCCATTTAGCATGGTGTGGGGACAACAGCCAATCACAGGACAGTGTTTTTCTGATTGAGATGAAATATACTCTATTATTGACATGAGTACATATGTGGAGAGGTGGTTTTTAAACAGCTCAGGAGCCTTCTTCCAATTGAGTGGTTGGATAGATTATTGTTTTATTTGCTATATTTCTGGTTTTTTCCTTCTCACTCCTTTTTTATTTGTTCTTCTTTTCTTTCTTTCTTTCTTTTTTTTTTTTTTTTAGGTTTTTTGAGACAAGGTCTCACTTTGTAGTTCAGGCTGGCCCTGAGCTCAGCCTCCAACTCACATCACAGCAATCCTCCTGCCTCTGCCTCCCAAGTGCTGGGATTACAGGCATGAGCCACCAAGCCCGGCACTGGTATGTGGTACTGGTTGCTGCTGGGCGTGAGTCTCCACACCCAGTGTTGTATGTGGTTACTGAGGATCGAACCCGGGTCACTGCGCTTGCAAGACAGGCGCCAGAACCACTGAGCTAACTCCCCGGCCCCTTATTTGTTCTTCTTATAGAATACATCTAGTATAACCTCTCCTCAAAATCTCCAAGAATAAAAACAACTAACACTTGGAAGTACTCTGTCAATGGCAGGCACCGTCCATCAGCACGTGAGGGGACACATAAAACATACTATTACACACAACGTCACCCTACTCTGCCATACAGAAGGATAAGGTTGGGCACTCCGAGGTCATAATGTCAAGTAAAATCAATGAGACACACAAGTTTACATATCACATGGTTTCTCTCATATGAGAAATCCAACGTATAAATAAAGAGCAAAATAAAATATAGATAATAGAATTGGTGAGAGAGATCTTCCTCAGAAGGAAAGGGACCAAGAGGTGGAAGGAACAGGCAGTGGGAGAGGAGAAAGAGATGAAGAATGAACCCAGATGTGTCATGTCCGCATACCGAATCCACCCAAGGAGGGAGTACATCACGCACTGAAAACACATACTAATATAAAACTCTTTAAAACAAACTTTAGTGGCACCTACATTGCCAGAAATAGTATGACAGTGAATTATACACAAAGAAACTGGGACAGAGGCTATTAATAGACTTTCCAGAAGCCTGAGAGCTGTATGAGGAGCAGCCAGGCTCTGAGCCTGTATCGTTAACCAGTTTACCGTACTGCCTGTAGGAGTGAGAACCTCATCGTATGCAGAGTTTGAGATCAGGTAAAAGGGCCCAAGAAAATTCCACCAGTCCAGGAAGGAAGGGAGAAGCACCGGCTGGCGTGATGCCGAAGGAGTCGCTGTACCGCGTGACGCAGATGCAGACAGAAATGGAAAGCCATCCCGCGTGAGGCCAGGACTGTGGCTGCCGCCACCACTGTTGCCACATCAGTTGCTGTTTATGTACGGTGTTGATAAATTATCCACTAAACCGTGTCTACACGTCTGTCTGCTGCTAGGAATAAGGGGGAGATTTTCTCTTTTATTATTATAGAGAAACACAAAAACTCTAGCAGCACCTACAAATATTTTGTTATTTAAAATCTCCCTCTCCCTCTCCAAACCTATCCCAAATGCTCCTCGGCCAGCGAATGGATAACGAGACGTGGGTTTCTCTTTTTATACAGTGCACTGACTGCACAGCCATAAAGATGGATAAACCTGAGACACTTGTAGCTAACCGGATGCACATTGGGACCATATGCTAACGTGAAATAAATCAGACACGTGTAAATATCACATTGTTTCTCTGGTGTGAGAAACTGAAAGTGTAAAAAAGACCAAGATAATATGAGATAGGAAGAAAAATTTCAAATCAGAAGGAGGACTAGGCAAGGAGCAGGGAGAAAGAAAAAGAAAAAGGACAAAAAACAAGAAAAGAATCCTCACTTTCTTCGATATTCTTTCAGAAATGTTCTATGCACGTATGACACATGCACATGTCTGAACTTTCCTTCCATCTGCTATCCTACCAGAGGTTCAACTTTTTTTTCCTTTTTTTTTTTTTTTCTTTTGAGACAGGGTCTCGCTTTGTAGTTCAGGCTGGCCCTGAGTTCAGCCTCAAATTCACATCTCAGCAATCCTCCTGCCTCTGCCTCCCAAGTGCTGGGATTATAGGCATGAGTCACCACACCCAGCACTGTGGTATGTGGTAGATTGCTGAGGGGTATGAGTTTCCATACCCCAGTATTGTATGTGATTAACTGGGGATTGAACCCAGGCCCTTGAGCTTACAAGACAGGCGCCGGAACCACTGAGCTAACTCCCAGGCCCCTAACATTCCTTGCTGCATGTGCACCTTGACTTTCCACATTTTCCTTAATTACTGGTAGGCACTCCACTGTGATAATGTTCCATAGTTTATGTCACAGGCTCCCTTTTTTGTGTCAAATTATGGAGGGTAAAAAAGGCTTAATTCTAAGAAACAGAAACATTCACAACATATAGAAATGGTCACAGGGGTATAACCCTGGGACCAGGGTACAGAAGGGACCCAAGGGTCTAAAAGAAACTTCAGCAAACATGGTAACTTAGCATCTCAAAGTGCCTGGTCATTCAAAGGAAACAGAAATGAAATGAAAAGTATGACATAAAGTGAAATGCATTCCTGGTCACCAGAATCAGAAAGTGAGCATAAAACCTGCATTTCAGAGACTCGAGGGTTGAATAATAACCATCTCCCACGAGGGAACAGTCCAATCATAAAAATAGCTCGGCTTGTTCAGGTTTTGCTGTTTAGCTTAGCCATCATGGTGGTAGTCCATCAGCGCCTAAAAATTTCCAGCTTCTTTTTCTTTTTGAATAATTTGAGCCTGAGCTATTTAAAAGATAAATTAAGATCCTCCTTCTTATTTTTCTTTCTTTGTCCATCCTGAAAAAAAAAAAGCAGTCACTCCCAGGTAGAGGAAATTCCTAGTGTTAGTGGGGGGCCATGGCCTTTGGTGAGAAAAGGTGAGGTGGGTTGTTCAGGCTTGGATTTGTTTTGTTTTCTGAAATCGGTGAGTCCGTGCATCTGTGCAGCCTTCCATCCCCACCTTTCCTGAGTTTATTTAAGTGGTTGCCCATAGCAACCACCCACACTCTAGTACTGGAGCCGAGCTGGGTATTGTGGAAACAGCTTGGCAAGCTTCTGTTTCGCTTCCAGGATTTTTTTGCTGTACCCTGGAGGTAACTACATAAAATTTAAATGGTGATTTAAATATATTAACAATGGTTTGGGGTCTCCTTTATTTAAAAAAAATACAACATTGCTTTTTAAATGATCTAAAGTATTGAAAACATTAGTAACCACAGGCTGCCGTGGATGCGGTGAGAGGTGGGAGAGCAAGGTCGCAGGGCATGGCAGAAGACACAGGTGTCTTTGTTCCTCTTCCCTCTGCGGCGGCGCCCGGGCCTCGGAGACCCCGGGGCTGTAGGCCATGGCGCTGCCGGGAAGGGGTGGGAGGCACACCGGCTGCAGAGCAGGCTCCCTCTGTCACCTTCACTCCTCACAGTGTGTGCTTTTCACTAATTACCTGTCGTGAAACAAACACGGTGAAAATTAAGTCTGCAGGCCTGTGAGGCCCCTAACCTGGAAAGCTTTGTTCACCAGGGACAGTTTCAGTATCTTCGTGCACTAGATACACATTTTACCTTGAAACAAACAGCCAACCCCAACAGAAAAAGACAAGTGCAAACCATAGAAATGGATGCAGAGAATCCCTCAATGGCCCTGATATGCCCGGCACTGTTGGGCGGAGCCCAGCCTGGCCCTGACCCAGATCCTCCCGACTGTCCACTTCGATCCCCAGGACTGGCCTAGACCGTGAGTGTTCCCCCCACCCCCGTGCTCCTCATGGATCATCCCGGTCCCTGGCCAGCCCAAAAGGCCCAATGGCTGAACAAGAAGCAACTGCTTCTCCAAACCAGGCCCAGGCACTCCTCCACCTGAAGATCTGTCTCTTCACTAGTGAGTTCCACAACCAATAAAGGGCCTGGTAAAGCCAAGAGTTTGCTTGCTGTCCTAAGCCAGTATCGTTGTGTTCCCAGGAACTTGGTGAAGAAAAGATTCCAGGATGCCGCACCCTTCTTCCTGGTACACCATGATACTCTGAGTGCTCAGCTCCTTTGACCACTGTGGGTCACACACCCATGGCACTGAGCGGGATGACCAGCCTGATCGCCCACAAGAACACCATGAATCCCCTCCCGCGTGTTCGTTAGCCTGTGGAGGTAGAAAGCCTGCTTTCTTCCCTTGCCATTCCTCTTTCTCGTGCGTGGTCTACTCTTGGTAGTCTGCCCAGACTGCCATAATAAGATGCCATCCACTGGCCACATAAATGACAGCGAGGTATCTCTCCCATTCTGAAGGCTGGAAGTCGGACATGAGCATGCAGTGCGGTCAGGTTCTTATA
>PVIR01006756.1:52975-64478 GCA_004026965.1 Petromus typicus | reverse complement strand
GTAGGTGTGTGTTTAGAATCACGTCTATATAACACAAACATATGCACTTGTACATGTGCACACACATGGCTGTGGCTTGAATATCCCCATGAAAACTCATGTTGCGATGTAATTGCCGTTGTCAGTACTAAAGGACAGGACCAGGTAGGGCCTTCATGGGGGGCTGGGCTGGGAGGGATCTGTTCCTGCTTGATGAATTAGTGGGTCCTGCCACAGCAGCATCATTCCAAAGGAGGTCTCTCCAGCACCAGCCTGTCACCCCTGATGTCCCAGCCACCACCCGCCTCTGCCGAGGCCACGCAGCAGCCAGGCCCTCACGGCCTTTCCATCTTGTACTGCCTCCCACCTCCAAAATGCAAGAAGGAAATTTACTTTCTTTTTTTTTGAGACAGGTTCTTGCTTTGAGTAAAGGCTTGCCCTGAGTCCAGAACTCACAGCAATCTTTCTGCCTCTGCCTCCCAAGGGCTGGGATTACAGGCTTGAGAGCACCATGCCTGGCACTGTGGACTCAACTCGAGACCTTGAGCTTGCAAGACAGGTGCCAGAACCACTGGGCTAAATCCCTGGCCCCAAAATGTACTTTCTCTATAAACTTCTTAGTCTGTGACATGCGGTTGTAGCAACAGAAAACAAACTCAAGTATATACACATTTTTTTCCAGAGCCATTTAAAAATAGAGACGTCCATTTAAACATCTCAGTGTGTATTTCCTAAAAGCAACGGCATTAGCTCACATTCCCACAATGTAAGTGTCGAAATCAAGAAGTTTAGCTGGGCATGGGGTATACGTCTGTCATCCCAGCACTCGAGAGGCTCAGGCAGAAGGATCACAAATTTAAGCCCGGACCAGGCCACAGCCTGTCTTAAATTCAATCTATTTATTCTGAGGCTGTCCCTTGATTTGGGTTTTGATTTGCCCCACTGTTGTGCCTGTCTTGGGGAGAACAGTGTCAGCAGCACAGGCTGTGAACGGACAGTTTGACAGAGCTCCAGAAGGAAGCAGAGGAAGAGTGAGGAAGTAAGGCAGAGCAGGGAGACTTCGAATCTTGAAGGACCAATGCAGGTTTTACTCACACCTGACTCCTGAGCCCACCCTGCTGCTCCGCAGGGTCGGTGGAGACCCTGTGGCGTCACATCCTAGTTGCTAACTGGGGCTCCCCTCCTGGGCTGTGGAAGGGAGGGGCAGGTCTGCCAGGGCAGGGGCGCAGCAGGCACAGCCCCGCACCATCCTGGGAAGGCAGGTCTTTCCGGGGCAGCGCCCTCTTGTCGCTCATTTCTTGGGGCTCTGGAGAGCAGAAGGGAGTTGTGGGAGCCATTTAAGCAGCATTCAGGCCTCCCCAGGGTTTCTGGTTGCCGTTCCTTTGAGGCGCTTCTGGGGATGAATTCATGCTCTGCCCCAATTTCCCTCAGGCTGGAACCCCACGGAGGTCCCTAGGGCAGCCCGCCAGTGGAGCAGAGCCTCGCTGCCTCCCAGGTCCACTTACTGCACACTTGCACCTCACAGGCTCAGCCCAGACAGCCCCTGAGGCCCCACGCCTGGGGTCTGTGTGAGTTCATGGCTGCAGAGACCCGAGAGGGGCTTCTCGCTCACTTGTGCCCCTCTGGCCAGCAGGCCTGAGGTTGCTCCGGCCCTACACAGAAGACCAACAGAGGCTGGGCCCGCAGGTCCTCGTGAAGCCGTGCCATGCTGCTGTCCAGAATGACACAGTGGACAAGGGCTACATATCACACACTGCATGGCATGGCAGTGCACCCCTGCAGATCAGGGAAGCTGAGGCAGGAGGAACTCAAGTTCGAGCCCCGTCTGGGCAATTTAGAGACTTAGCCTGCCTCCTGTGTGCTCGGTATGTGGGTTCACACAGAGGAGACCTGCCTGCCCTTACGCCTTACTCTTTCGACCTTGCCCCTTCCTCGGGGTGGATTGTGTCTGAGATAGGTTTGTTCTGCCTTCCAGGCCATGACCTCGAGCAGTGGGCACGGCCAGGGAACGCTGTGTTTCTTGGCACCCCGCCTGGTCTGCTGTCTGGGCCATGGTGCCTTGTCCTCTAGCGCCTGGGGTGGTGGCTGCCCACTGCTGCACCTACGCCCTCCGCTGCCCTTGGCAGATACTCAGCCAGGTCTGCAGGTGCCTGGGAAGGCTCTTGTCACTCCCAGGGGACAACTTGTGGCCGAGACTAATGGAGGTGGAGTGCAGGAGCCCCGCCCCTGCATGGAGTCCGCACGAGAGCTGCCCGAGGTGGGGAGTCCTGAGCTTGGCCTGCCTGCCTCCCCCCTTTGCTGTAGCCAAGTTTCTCTCCTTCAACAAAACTCTACAACAAAAATCACCATTTCAGTATCCGCTCTGGGAAACCCAGCCCAGCCCAGTGTCCCAGCCAACGCGGATCCCCTAGGAACTGAGAGAAGTTAGTTCCACGGCAATTGCACTTGAGCAATTCTGCTGACTCTGTTCTTCCCCCAGTCACTATGAATATTGAAGTTTCTGAAAAATCCTTTTTTTTTTCTTTTTAAAACCATTTGTTCTTACCCTGTCAATCTTATAAATTCATGAAGACTTGCTGGGTGTGGTGGTACATGCCTGTAATCCCAGCACACAGGCGGTTGAGGCAGAAGGATCATTAGGAGGATCATCATGAGTTTGAGGCCAGCCTGGGCTACATAGAGGGATCCTGTCTCAACACCCCCCCACCAAAAAAAAAAAGTTTAGGAAGGGCCGGGGATTTAGCTCAGTGGTTCCAGCACCTGTCTTGCAAGCACAAGGACCGGGTTCGATCCCCGGTAACCACATACCTATACTGGGTATGGAGACTCACACCCAGCAGCAACCAGTTCCACATACCACAGTGCCGGGCGTGGTGGCTCACGCCTGTAATTCCAGCACTCAGGAGGCAGAGGCAGGAGGATTGCTGTGATGTGAGTTGGAGGCTGAGCTCAGGGCCAGCCTGCACCACAAAGCAAGACCCTGTCTCAAAAAAAAAAAAAGTTTAGGAAGACTCACCCAAGCAGTGCACCCTGAAGAGCCAACCAACCTCAGAAACAACTGCTAGGGGGACAGGGGACAGGTGGGCAAAATCATGGTCCAAGGTGTTCTGGAAGGACGTCTATCCCGAACCTGACTTCAGCAGGGTCAGGGGTCAGGGAGAAGGTCTGGTGAGGATGGGCCTAAACCCTGGGGAGACTCCCAACCCTGAACACAGATGCCACGGCCGGAGTGGTCGGTCCTAGATGGGGTGGCATCCTCCTCCCTCTGGGCTCTGCTCACTCTGCACTGGCCACGCTCACAGCTCTGCCTCGCATGCTCACGGGCAACTCTGGCCACTACTTCCATCTGTGCCAGATGGTGCTCACTCAGAGCTGGTGTGAGAGGGGCCCTGGGGACTCTGGGCACGGCAGGCCCGGTCTGCGGGCTCAGCGGGGCCCTGGGAGTTGTGGATGGAGCAACATGAGGAGCTCCTGAGAGGCTGTGTACCCCTGTGGTGGGGGAGCTGGAGCCACCAGGGAGCCTTGTAGTGCAGGTCCAGGAGGTAGGTGTGTGAGCCCAGTGGCTCTGTGGTGTGGACGCAAGTGTCATGAAAAAGAAAGGAGCAAGTGTTGGCAAGCACACGGAGAACCTGGAACCTTCACACACACGTGTATGTATAATGTGAAGTGGCCACTTTGGAACACAACCTGGAACGAACTCAAGATGTCACCCGGGGAACCCTCTGTAGTCCTAGATCTGTAGCCAAGAGAAAGGAGGACATGTATCTATGAAGACCTGCTCATGGAGGATTATTTTAATAACCTCCAGATGGGAACAGTCTAAATACAAATAAAATGTAGTTTGTGCATAAGACGCCAGCAACCTTGGGGTCCTCAGGGACTTCGCCTGGGGCTTTCGTAAGTCTCATTGAGGCCTCTCTCCACACGCTGCCTTCTCTCATTGCCTGGGTCTGCCTTGCCTGTGTCTACCGCGTTCAGAGCCCACCCAGTCCAGCATGATCTCACCTCCTCTCCTTTCCTTATCCCAAATCAGGGCAGGCACTGAGAGTCCAGGTAGACACATCTTTTGGGGGCTGCAATTCAACTCAGTGGAGGAGTTTGTGGGACACACAAACTCTCTGTGAGGTGATAAAAATATTCTAAAATTGGTTGTAGTGATAACTTCTCTGAACACACGGTGAGCCATGAAGTGTGCTCTTTAAACGGGTGAGCAGAATGGCATGTGAAGTCTATTTATATGAAGAAACAGAAAAACAGATGTGGCATCATGCCCTATCACCCACTGAAGAGTAACAAGCCCGCAGCGCCCAGGCTAACCTGGGACAGCTATGTGCACATAATCCTCCTGCCTCGGCCTCCTGGCAGCTGTGACAAATGTGCTTGTCTTTCAACTGCTCTGATTAAAGACAAACCAACAAAGCATCGCCTCTCTACCTTCTCTAACGTCGTACGCAGGAAGCCGTTCTGACAAACAGAAAACTGGCAAGGCAGCAGCGTCTTTTCAAAGTGCCCAAAGGGCTCCAAAGCAGAAGCTGTACGTGTCAGATCACACCGCATATTAGTCATAGTAAATTTTCAAAAAGAAAAATCAGAAAGCAAGAGGGAGACAGAACAGGTCACCTAACACCACGTGATTTGCTGCTTAGCGTCCTTGAGAGGCCCAAAGCTTTTCCAGCCACATTTATCTCCTCACTAAGTGGATAAACAGGTACATAAGGCCAAATAGAGGGATGTTCATAAATCCGAATATGCCTTACCTGACCCTTGACCTTAACCAGGCTGGTTCTGGGCTTTCACAGGGTACTGGGGAAGATGTGATCTTCTACAGGTCTCGAGGAGGGTCAGATGACCTGAAGGAACAAAGCCCACAGCAGGTGCCACCTCCTTAGGGACCACCCCCCTTGTCCATGGGTCACAACTGTCCCTGCCACCCAGGGCTTCTGCTGGCCTTGTCCCGTTCTCCTGTTCGGCACCCCTGAATAGCCTGACTCAGCAGAGGTGGGCTCAGCATCCACTTAACAAAGCATGTCACACAGCAAGGTCAACAAGGACCATCAACAAGGTCACAAGACACAAGTGAAACTAATTTCTGTAATATGTACTATTGAATCCAGTAGATTCCAAATTATCAAGATAATATGTAATTAATGTAGAACTTTTATTGAAAATTATTCTTTTAAAAATCTGGTATATGCTTTATTTTACACTTGCAGCACGGCTCAGTTTAGATCAGCCACACCTCTCGTGCCTGGTATCCACGTGTGGCCAGTGGCTACACCAAGGTCAGGTGTCTGCTACCCAGTAGCCACTGCTCTGAGCCCTTTATACTCATATCTCTGTAATAAAAACAATACAATCAGCCTGTACTGCGGGGTTTGCGTTTACACCACACCTAGTGATTGCTAAGAGCAATTTTTAATCTTTGCAGCAATCCCGTGACTACACACTACTGTGCCTAGTTTCCACAAGAGCCAACCAAGGCTTAGAAGTGTTAGGAAACCAGCTCGAAGCCACCACACTACTGTGCACAGGAGGCAGGTCAGGGAACCCAAGGCAGGAGGCAACCTCACAGAACTTCCAGCGCCCTGCCGAAAACCCCACATCCACCTCACGAAGCATCTTCTCCTTTGTCTCTTTGGAAGATGAGTCTACTTGTTCAGAGCGTGTGCAAGAAGATTCAGTGCTCAGTGTGCATTCATTTTGGACAGCTGAATCTCACCACCATTACTGCTCACGTCACTGACTGTTTGAAACATAATTCAAAAATAGGGTGTGGACATGGGTCCATCCATCTACCTACTTTTTCTTCCGGAGCTTAATGCTTAATTTACTTCCTTTATTGACTTGGATTTATGAATTCTAGTTATTCAGGTTGCTAATTTTTATGCAGAAATCAGAACAGGAAATGGCTGCTTTGATATCTACCCATATTTTGCAATGTGAGTTGAATCGTCATCACGAAGACTAAAATCTGCCTAACCACACATTACCTTCAGCCTCTCCAGGAGCATGCAGGGCACGGCAAAAATAGCTGCAAGTAGCATGTCTCACTCAGAAACATTCTAGGGAAAGCAAGTATTCCTAAGATTATGTATTTTCTTTATTTGCTTTGGAGAAAACAAGAGAGACATAATCCTTGATTGCAAGTTGTGAAATCCTACAAAAGCCCTATATAATAAAAAACTTATAAATTCCATCGATTTGGTGGCACAGTAAGTTTATTTTAAAATGGAGTGGCCAAATAATGACTTTAAAATAGCAATTCCTCAGATTTCAATTAAGAATCACTGGGATGTTAATAAAAATGAAGATGTCCATTCCCTGTCTGAGATGCTGATTCATTATATTCAAAGTAGCTTCCAAGAAAGTATAGGACATCCAAAAATCTTCTCTTCCATTAAGCAGTGAGAAACGCCTGTCTAATATGTCACACAGCAAAACGCATCAGAACAAACTTTTTGAGAACCGTGAGCTTGGCATAATCCAGGAAGCATTTATTTGAGAGAAGAGGCTGAATCTTGGCAAGAAAAATGCATATTGCAGAGCTTTAATTTTTTTTTGTACTGACTGCCTCTTTCTAGCTCCTGGGACCCTCGAAAACCCAAGGGAAATCTAGTGTTCAGGGAGCCACCAGAAGGGGCTGGGGTTGGAACTCCCTTAAAGTCCACTTCCCAGAGAATTTTCATTATTTGACCAATCTGGTGGGACCCTGAAAACCCACCCAAAAGGCTGTCAATATTTCACCTGACTTGAAACTCATCTAACGAAAGCCTTGTCCCTAGGGGCATTTGTCAAAACCACTTAGCAGTAATTGTTTAATTCCATGACTTTCTGAGGTATGCTGTAAATTACAGATGGCATAAACAATAAGCTTTCGGAAACGCTTAAAAGGAAAAACTGGGAGATTTTCAGAATTTTGGCAAGCACTGATATATTCCCAGGAATAAGGAAAGTGATAGACATACAGAGTGTTGCATGTATGATGTGAATGACAAAAGAAGGTCCTGAGCTGACATAAGGCTCCGAACAAGCAGGAAGCTAAAGTAGCTGACTGATGAAAATCGCACTCCAGCATGTACACGGAACCCTTCAGAAAAGGTTCCAGTCACTCAAGGATATCTCTGTCCAGTCACCAGCAGACAGCCAAACAAACCAGGCAGGAGCTTCAGTGGTCAGTCTGAGCAAGGGACACGGACTTTACTCAGTTACTTCAGAGAGCATTAAAAACCAAACAATAACCACGCAGAGCAGCAACAAGATACCTGGTGTGAGGATGGTCGAGGATTTTATTTCTACATTATATGACTTAAATGTCCAATTTTCAGGGCTGGGATATAGCTCAGAGGTAGAGTACTTGCCTAACATACAAGGTCCTTGGTTTGATTCCAACCACTGAAAGAAAAAGAGGCCAAATGTTTAACTCTAAAATTATGAGATATAGGGGGGGAAAAAAAAGATAAATAGTCTACACACTGGGGGAAATAAAACAATAAAAATGGTCCTTGAGGAAGCCCTGATGTTGGGCTTACTAGACAATGTTTACATTAGCCTTTTTTCAATGTTTGAAGAACTAAATGAAACCATTTATAAAGGATTAAAGAAGAGTTTGAGAATGATATCTTACTAAGTGCATAATATCAAGAAATAGAATTATATAAAAAGAGCCAAATATAAATTGCAGAATTCAAAAGCTCAATAAAGTTTCACAGCAGACTAAAATATGAAGAAAACTCAGAGAACCTAAACATGTATGAATTGAGCCTGCCCAGTCTGAGGAAGGAAAAGAAAAATGAATGGTGAAATTAAACACAGGCTTAGGACACCGCCGATGTGCCAACATACACATGACAGGAGTTCCAGGAGAGAAGAGAGAAAGGGGGAAAATAATACCTGAAATTAACAGTTGAAAACTTTTGCAGTTGTGTTTTGAAAGATTAATCTACACAAGCCAAGAAGCCCAGCAAATTCCAAACAGAATAAATACTCCCACTGAGACATACAACAATCAAATTGTTGAGGACCATAGAGAGACTCTCAAGCACAGAGAGAAATCATTTGTCACATTCAAGGGCCCTTCGGGAGGACTAGTGGCTGATTTCTCATCAGAAACCATACAGGCTAGAAAACAGTGCCGTCTTCTCAACATATTTGAAATGGTGAAGGAAAAACACCGTCACCCCTGAGCTCTAAAACTGGCAAAATTGTTCTTCAGAAATGAAAGAGAACCCAGATACTCTGGTGAACAAAAAGTGAGAATTTATCACTAGCAACCTCACCTGCAGTGGTTACTAAAGGAAGTTTTTCAGGCTGAAATAAAAGGATGCTGGAATTTTCAATCAGTATAAAAAAATAAAGAATATAATTATAACTAGAGAGATACAAGACAAAATTAGTATATTCTTTATAACTGTTTTATCTTCTATCTGATTTAAAAGACAGTTGCAAAAAGCCATATTTATAAATCAGGGCTAATGTTCCCGGAATCCAAAAAGGTATCATCTTTGGCATGAAAGAATAGGGAAAGAGGGGCCAAGGATTTAGCTCAGCGGTTCCGGCACCTGTGTTGCAAACGCAAGGGCCCAGGTTTGATCCCCAGTAACCACATACAATACTGGGTGTGGAGACTCACGCCCAGCAGCAACCAGTACCACATACCACAGTGCCGGGCGTGGTGGCTCACGCCTGTAATCCCAGCACTCGGGAGGCAGAGGCAGGAGGATTGCTGTGATGTGAGTTTGAGGCTGAGCTCAGGGCCAGCCTGAACTACAAAGTGAGACTCTGTCTCAAAAACAAACAAACAAACAAACAAAAAATCAGAAAAACAAAGGACAGAGGAATTAAAAGGGCACCTTTGAAAATATGTACTTAATGCAAATGAAGGCTGTAAGGAGGAAGATTAAACTGAGCGAGGAGCTTGCTTAGCGACTGGAAGAGCGAATTGCAAGCAGATAAGGTAGGAAACGTGGACATGGCCTCAGTAAGCACGCAAAGTCTCACACTGCAGGGGAGCTGGAGTCTGTGCACAGGGCCAGGGTGCCATGGGCTCCGGAGCCTGTGTGTCTGGGCAACAGAGACCGAGTAGGCAGAACCCTGAGTGGCCTTCTGTCTCCTGGGGACAAATGCAAATATGAGCAGTGCATAGAAATAAACCAAGCCATTCCAGCTTGGCCTAGAACATAGGTGATCATTCAGAGAAAGAACACATTATTTTTAATGCACAATATTTATAATACATTGATTTGATATGCTGAGAAAGAGGTGAATTTTTTTTTTTTTTTTTTTTTTTTTTTGAGGCAAGGCCTTGCTTTGTGGTTCAAACTGGGCTTGAATTCACTATGTAGCCTCGACTGGGCTCAAACTCATGGCAATCCTCCTGTCTCAGCCTCCCAAGTACATTACAGGTGTGCACCACCAATGCCTGCCAATGAGGTGGACAGTTTTGCTTCTCTGTAAATTTCATTGGCTTCCTCGCATTCTTGTGTGAAGTCAAATGTCTACTCAGATGCCATCTGGGTTATCGTGATGCTGCATCGAGATGAAGATTGATGCAGCACCTCTCGCTGTTGACCTGAGCGAGGACTCCTTGCTAACCTCCCGAAAGATGGAGCCACACTCGTCCTATCCTTTACCTATTTCAGGAACTAGAGCACACGGCAGGGTCCTCCAAGCATGCCACCTTGTGGGCTGCATAGATGGAGACCTGGAGGGCAGTGTGGGCATCAGACTTGAAGAGCAGCTCTGAAGAGGAACTCGTAGTGGGATTTCTAGGAAGCTCCAGAGAGCTGAGAGTCTGGCCATCAAACTTTAGCACAGGGCTTTTCCTTTTTCTAATGACGGTGTGTGTGTGTGTGTGTGTGTGTGTGTGTGTGTGTGTGTGTGTACATGCGCACAAGCATGTGAGGAAGAGAGAGTGACAGAGAAAGAGACAGACAGACAGAGAGGGAGAGAGACTGGGGATTGAAGTCAGGGCCTTCTCACTGAGCTTGATTTTTTATTTTAAGACAGGGTCTCACTAGGTTGTGAAATTTCCCAGGGTAGACTCAAATACGTGATTCTTCTGCCTCAGCCTCCCAGAGTGCTAGGATTACAGACAACAACTATCATATCTGGTGGATTTTCTCTTTTAAATTATACTTTTAAGAATGAAACTTCAAACCAGGCATGGTGGCACATGCCCATATATCTCAGCAAGCAGGAGGCTGAGGCAGGAGTATCACTGTGAGTTTGAGATTAGTCTGGCTACACAGTGGGACCCTGTCTCCAAACAAACATACAAAAAACCCCAGAAAACTGGAATGAAGCTTCATTTCCCACGAACTGTTAGAGGCTGCAAGCATAGCACTTGGCAGGTGAAGGGAGAACGTAACATGAACACTTCCTCTCCGTGTCACTTCCCACGGTCTGGCAACACACCGGATCTGGTCTGACATCTTATGTCTGTCCTTCCTGCTGGAAGACATAAGGAGCCCTCCTCCAGAGGGCGGGAGGGCAAGACCGGATTCGCCTCTCCTTGCTTTCAGGCCACCAGGTAGCACTGGTGTCCTGGCCAGTGGCCCCGGGTGGGAGCTGGTGGGGACGGCAGTGGGATGAAGCTGCGCACGAGTGTCCTCCCCACAGCAGGCCAGCGCGTCCTGACCCTCGTCTTCATTCCTTAGTCTGAGACAGGGTCTTACTGGGTGTCTAGCCTGACCTTGAACTCGCTGTCCTCCGAGCAGGTGGGACTGCAGCTCTCTGCCTGCCCTGGCTGAGTTTTAAGAAGCACAGAGGGACTTCAGAGACTTTTCCCACTTTTCATTCCTAAGGAAAACTTTCTACATTTTACCACACAGTGCATCTGTTCATCCAGGGTTGGCGGATGACCATGTATCCGGAACCTTGAAGAATGCTTTTCGGTTGGGGGAACACACAGGCTGGGGCTGGGGCTGGGTGCGCTGTGGGTGGAGAACTGGGGGTGCTGGCCAGGTGCTGGGGCTGGCAGCGGGAGCCCCCACCTTCTGGTTCTCTCCTCTTTGGGCTCCAGAAAGCCGATCGCTGCTTCATTCCAGAGCTCAGAGAACCCTCCATAGGGCCACATTCATTGCTTTGCTGTTATTTTTTATTACACATAATAACCTGGCAATTCTATTAGAATAAAAATGGAAGCATTGCATATTATTTTCACTAGATTACTCCTGAAAAAACATCCTTTACTCTTCCATTAAATAAGATTCCTAAGTCACCTGCAGAATTAGTTAGTTGTGTCACAGTGACTACAGAGCAACCTAATAGTCACTCTCTTAAAATGAAGTGGGGAATAGGGGCCAGGGAGTTAGCTCAGTGGTCCCAGCGCCTGTCTTGCAAGCGCAAGGGCCTGGGTTCGATTCCCCGGTAACCACATAACAATACTGGGTGTGGAGACTCACGCCCAGCAGCAACCAGTACCACATACCACAGTGCCGGGCGTGGTGGCTCACGCCTGTAATCCCAGCACTCGGGAGGCAGAGGCAGGAGGATTGCTGTGATGTGAGTTTGAGGCTGAGCTCAG
>PVIR01006756.1:0-52875 GCA_004026965.1 Petromus typicus | reverse complement strand
TGAAGTGAGGAAGGAGAGACAGAGAAAATGTGAATCTTAAACTGGGTGTGAGGCTGCTTGCCAGTGATTCCTACACCCGAGGCTAAAGCAGGAGGCCTGAACTACACAGTGAGACCTCGTCTCAAACAACAACAAAATTAATGTTTACTTTCCTTGTTTTTTTTTTTAGTTCTGTGAGACAAGCTCTCACTGTCTAGTTCAGACTAGACTTGAACTCACTATGCAGCCTAGGTTGGCCTTGAACTTGTGGTAATCCTCCTGCCTCAGCTTCCCAAATGCTGAAATTACAGGCATGCACCACCATGTGCGGCTATCTTCTTAATACTTAGCTTGTGAATGACTTATTACTAATAACAGTATGACAAATAATCAATAATTAACATTAAATAACTGCATCCATTTAGAGCCTGAATGATTTTTGGTTTTAATGCAGTGTCTCACTATGTAGTCCAGGTCGGCCTCAAACTCATTAGATGGCCTAGGCTGGCCTCAAACTTGAAGGGATCCTATCTCAGGAGGAATCCTGTGGGTGTTGGGGTTACAGCATATGCCACTGTATTTGGCAGAATCTGAGTAGTTTTTCATGATGCAGAAAGACTTTATTTTTTTCAGTTTGGGTTTATCCGTCCGTGTTTGCAGTCCACACTTACTACATTCATTGTGAGGAATTGGTACATGCACACAGCAGGCATCGATTCTTTCTTTCTGTTCCTTCTCCTCCTCTCCCTTCCTCCTCCCGCCATCTCTTGTTCCTCTCCCCTTTTGGAAAAGATCTGAATTTTCATTAGCTATTTGAACACTGATTAACCAACCCTCATTTCACAGGATCATTAGAATTCATGTAACTTTAAACAACTCTTTTTGAAAAGTATTTGTAGCTAGGCTAGGACAGCTTAAGAAACTGATTGGTCTGGATGGTCCCCACAGTAGCTTTTTGTTTCTACATAGAGAAATAATATTTGTAGGATTATTTTTAATTATGCTGAGAAATGTACTAAAAGTTTCTTGTGTTCACATAAACTATGAGTTTTAGCAAGAATTGGGAGCACCAGAGAGTTACAGCCAAGCAAAAGGATCACTTGGGCTTGTTTAACTTGTGACAATGGGAACTTGGAGCCAAGTTATCATTGTTCTTGGACAGCCAGAGTCACTGCTTCTTTATCAGTTCCAACAGCTTATCATTGTGGCTGGTGATCTTGACCACCACTTCAGGGAATGTCCCCCGTTTCACATGTCCTTGATCAGTAGTCTCACCTTCTAAGAGTTGTCTGGGCTGCAACCAGCATGCACTCAGGACTCCTGTTCTCTGAGTCTCTGCCTCACTGACTCTGTGCTATGTGTCCTGGGCTACAGGAGAACCTACAAAAACGCTTTCTGCCAGATGTGGTGGCACATGCTTGTAATCCCAGCACTTAGGAAGCTGAGGCAGGAGAATCGATGCAAATCTGAGGCCAGCCTAGGCCACCTAGTGAGTTCAAGGCCAGCCTGGATTTCACAGAAAAATCCTATTGGATTAACAACACAAAGTTCATATTCTACAGTTTTGAGGTTTCAAACTCCACAGTGACTATTTTGGGCTAAAGTTTAGAATTTGGAAGATCGTGTCACGCCTGGCTTGAATGAGGGCTTTGTAAGCAAATAGGCCACTCTCTGCCAATGATGGGATACTAGGACACCCAGCCATAAAGAAAATTCAGGACAGAGTATACAATCTCCCTGGTGCGGAGGAGTCCAATGACTGTCTACACACTTGTGCAGACCATCCTTGGACCCTCAGTCATAAACATTCCTTATGGTCGGAGCCCCTCTCCCAAGCCCTACCTGAACCTAATTCCCTTTGCTTCCAGTTAGCTGCCCATCTCTCTCTCCATGTCAGCCCGTCTACACACTGATGAAATAAACTTAGCTCTTCCCAGGTAGTGGCTGAAACCTGCTCTCAGTTTCAGTCTCTGCACCTGGATGAGAATAAAGCATTTTTGATACTTACCTGGCAGGGGAGATACCATGATCACACATAAAGCATTTTTCTCAAAGCCCTTCTCTGAGTGGCCTCACATATGCCATTTATCAACTGTGTTACCCCTGGAGATGAGGGCAGATTGAATCTAGGGCCTTCACACTGAGCTATATCCTCAGTCCATTTTTAATTTTTGAGACAAGGTCTCATTCAATAGCCCGGGCTGGGCTTGAACTTGAGATCTTCCTGATTCACCTTAGCAGAGTGCTGGGATTATATATGTGTGCCACCCTGCCCCATCTTTGATTTATTTAGTTCAGCTCTTACATGTTCCAAGTTGACATGCTATCACCAGAGCCTATCAGCCATCGGGGCCTGGAGAATTTGAGCTGCACAAGTGTGACTGGAAAAGGCTGGCAGCCCTGGCTGTGAGGGGGCTCTGCTCTGGAAGCCAAGACACAGCTGCTTTGACTGCCCAGAGATATTCCCAACTACAAAGTACTTTTCCACCCGACAGATCACTCAACATTCCTGATGACTAAGTATTTTTTAAAAAATTGTCAGAGTCCTCAAGCACAAAGGAAGCTATTACAATGAGGAAGAGAAATGAAAACATTTTTGGTAGTCATCTCTCGACAAAATGTTAATGCCTAAGGTATAATGATATAATGTAGGCTCTATCTTGCATTTTAAAACACAAGTAAAAAAAATTTTCCAGGTGTGGTGGCTCATGTCTATAATCCCAGCACTTGGGAGGCAGAGGCAGGAGGATTGCTGATTTCAAGGCTGAGCTCAGGACCAGCCTGAACTACAAAAGCAAGATCTTGTCTCAGAAAAAAAAAAATTAAAGCTACTGTATAGTACTAGGCATGTATATACTTTTTATTGATAATTAGACATGTGCAGAATCCATTTTATTTAAAATGTAATAGCAACTCCATGTTTTTGTAAGAGGAAGTTACCAATAGAAATGAACTAAATAAGCTAAGAGATAGTATCTATATCTCTGTACTATAAATTTGTTGCTCAACAGTAAAACAGACAACACAAGTTGCTGTGTAATACCTTTCCTTGAATGCCTGAAGCTCATTCCAAAATGTCAATGACATTTTGACTTTTAAATGACTTTGTGAACAAGGACTGTAAAGATTTTTCTGTGTTCAAGGTACACAAATATCACAATCACTTTGCTGCAGAATGGAATAGTATTTATGTAAATGAGCTCATTTCCCTCTTTAAAATTTCTCACCTACCCATATGAAGAAATGGAGGCATAGAAGGCAGAAAGTTGAAGGGTAGACAAGATGTCTGCAATGAGGCTACGCGCTTGCTGTGTGCAGCCAAGACTCATGATGCCTTCTTCTGACCCAGTAATGCGCTGGCAGTGGAGCCCAGGCTTGTCAACTGGAAACTCAGAATGGGAGCCTCCCTCCACTCTCACCAGGCAGCCTGCAACCTGAAAAGAATCGGTATGGACGAGAAACAACCGAGGCGACACTTTCCACATTGTGTTAGGCCTTCTAAGTTTCAGTTGTCCTTAAGGAGGTACAGGGGAGGACAAGTGGAGAATCTGACATTAAAACAGCACAGAATTCAGTGCCCTCTGTGCTCAGCAGGCAGCGTGGGTGCAATTCCACGGCTCAGGTAGAGCTGCTGAGCTCCATCTGTGGGAATCAGACAGTAAAAACAGGGACAGATGAGATCTGGAAGGTGACCAGAATGTTGGACACCAGGTTGGAGAGATGATCTCATTTGAAGACATGGATTTCAGAGCCAGATCTAAAAATATCTAACTGTACCAGGTCCTGGCTGCCTTTGGATGGATATACCTAAGTTAGCTCTAGGCATCCCTTAAGTAAATTAGTGAGTTCGCAATTCTAAAAAGGCGATGTGCAATAAGCATGTAGGTGGTGAAGAAAGAAAATTTTGAAATAAATTGTATCAATCCTGTTGTGAAAAAATGAGTCACTGTGATTTTGTTGCTTTGTTGATACATGAACTCTTTAAAAAACAGTAAATTGCATGGTGAATTTATGTCACTTTAACTGAATTTAAATAATTTACTTTCACTAATATCTCCTAAACATTACTGAACGATACCTAAGTGGCCCTATACCTCTAGCAGGTAAAACCGCTCCATATGACTTCAATGTCTCATCAAAGTTCCCACTACGTAAAAACGGGAGATTTTTATATAATGATAATGTTCCAAAACTTTATTTTCCTTTCTTTGAAAGTATTAATTTTATATATCAGCATAGATAGCACCTACATAATTATCACTTCATCACAGGCGATTTATACCTGTATGGAATATATTTTAATTCTTTTTTTCCCATTCCACCCTCTTCTCTAAATCCTCCTTCCCCTCACTCCTTAAAAGTAGAACTTTTCTCCCCATTCTTTTTTACTTTTTAAATCCCTTGTCCTTTCTTCTCCCCCTCCTCCCCTTCCTCTGTTTCCCTTCCCATTTTAACATTTTTTTTCCCCTCTTCTCAATATCTGTTCTCCATTTTGGTCCTTATTTATGTTTTGGGCTCCTCACAATGCAGTATTTCAATCTGCGTGTCTGATTTATTTCATTTAAAATTAGGTTTTCAAGGTGCACACCCTTAACTAAAAATGAGATAGCATCTCACTATTTAGTTCAGGCTAGTCTTGAAATAACTATGTACCTCGGGCTGGCCTCAAAGTTATGGTGATCCTCCTGCCTCAGCCTCCTGAATGCTGGGATTACAGGGATGACACCACACCAAGGTAAAATTTGGACTAAATGAAAAAGTTTCATTTCTGTTATGGACACTGTACAATAGGAGGATATGCAGGAGGAATTTTAATGGTAACAGACTATTTAGGAGTTATAATATGTTTTCAGTATCATAGTTGTTTTGTACCAAAGAATTCACCCCAACCTCCACCCCTGGCACCGGTAGGAGACTAGAACCCAGAGGCAGTAGGACTAGGGTGGATCTCCAACCCTCTTTATTTTTTTATTTTGAGGCAGAGTCTTAATAAGTTGTCCAGGCAGGACTCAACCTGCCTCACTACTGGGATTACAGTGTGTGGATCTGCACCTGATTTGCCAAAGACTTTCTATACTTAAGAAATACATACTGAGGTATAACAGATAAAATGATAGGATGACCGAGGTTGGGTCCCGAACAATCCTGGCCAAGGTAAGAGAGCCAATGATGTGAAGGGTGAAGAAACAAGATCAGCTGGTCTGGGGTGGGCAAGTACTCTGACGATTCATGACATTATCCTATCTTTTTATATATTGGGATTTTTTTGTTTTGTTTTGTTTTCAGAGGGAGATTGTTTAAGATAAAGGTTTAAATCTATAAGAAATAGAATATTTTAAAACAACTATAAATTTGTATGCCTTTATAATAATTGAAAGGGATGGAAATTTAAATTTTTATTTAATGAAAATAAATGCATTATTTTTCCCCAGCTATGCCTCCAGATCCTTTTGAGTATCCTCCAGATACTCAAAGATTCTTTTGGAAACCTAAGGGCTCATAAGGGCTCAAATTGGGAACTCTTTTTTTTTTCTTTTCTTTTTCTTTTTTCCCTCAAATTAGGAACTTTTTTTTTTTTTTTTTTTTTTTTTTACAGACAGGGTCTCGCTTTGTGGTTCAGGCTGGCCCTGAGCTCAGCCTCAAACTCATATCACAGCAATCCTCCTGCCTCTGCCTCCAGAGTGCTGGGATTACAGGCGTGAGCCACCACACCCGGCACTGTGGTATGTGGTACTGATTACTGCTGGGTGTGAGTCTCCACGCCCACTATTGTATGTGGTTACTGGGGATCGGAAGTCAGGCCTTGTGCTTGCAAGACAGGCGCCAGAACCACTGAGCTAAATCCCCAGCCCCTCAAATTAGGGACTTTAAACCTGACCAAATGCAAACAAACAAAAACGTGAAGATTTAATGCCTGGAACTGAGATGTCCAGGGGTTAGGATGACTTAAACATAGGGAACCAAGTGTGAAAAATAGTGTAGAAACAGAAAATACAAACTGGCAGTCTTAACTTTCACAATGACTTGAAAATAAAAGGTGAAATCAAAGTCTCAAGATGCAATGAGCAGTTAATGAGGAAACTTGGAAATAACAAGAGCACAGTACACTATGACCCTGGTTAGATAATGCACAAGTAAGAAAATACTTATAAGCCATATGCCATAATATTTAAATTAGATTTATATTTAGTCTATGTAAATAGATTTACTCTATGTCTCACCCAGCACTGTGGTATGTGATTCTGATTGCTGGTGGGCGAGTCTCCACATGCAGCATTGTTGTTGTGGTTACCAGGGATTGAACCTGGGCCCTTCCACTTGCAGGGCAGGCACTGGAACCACTGAGTTAAATCCCCAGAACTACTCTTTATAATTTTTTACAATATTAAAAACTTTTTTAATTGAAATCTTTATTGGCTTACAGTATTAAAATTTTTAAAGTTGTAAAAGTTGACTTAAAAACATTGACTTGGAACCTTACAGCTATAAATGAACATGATATACATGTACATATATCATATAAACCATTCATTTTTTTGAGGTTGTAAACTGTGCTTTTCATCAAAGGTTTTTTTTTTTTTTTCTTAACCTACCAGCCTATTGATAGCTAACTAGCTACGCATGGACAGGTCTCTTTCAAGCTGTCTTGTTCTGAGACTAGATGTATTAATTTTCTATTGCTGTATAACAAATCACTCTAAAATTTAGTAGCTTAAAACAACAAACATGTGAGACCTCCTGGGCATCTTGTTTAACTACAAAACGTGAACACCACCCAAGCCATAAAACATCAACTATACATCTTGTCCTACCCATCTTGTCCCTGCCTTTTCCAACTGCAGCCAGTGCCCTGCTCTGCGTTACTTTAGCTATGATTAAGACTTACTATGATATCCAGCCATAGAATTGTACTTTCTTCCAAGAGCAGCACAACATTCAACCCTGACAAATCTCTGCTTCCACGAACCAGTCCCCAGATCATCCACCCACAGTGCAAATCCTCTCTGCGGCCCTTGTCACTTTCTCTTATGGATGCGCCCCAGGGCTCTGTGATTATGATTCTCCTTCTTTGAACCAGAAATTAATCTAACCTGTTCTACCACAGGTATGTTCCTGGTTGTTTTTGGCCAGAAGACCTTGACAGAAGTTTTCTTTAATGCGTTAAAAATAGGGCCAGGTGTGGTGGTGAAGGCCTGTGGCTGAGGCAAGAGAACTCCCTCAAATTTGAAGCCAATGTGGGGTCAAGACTAGCCTAAAAAGATTAAAAAAAAAAAAAAAAGACTAGCCTAAACTACATAATGAGATTTTGTCTCAAAAAGAAAAAAGTTGACAAAGAGACACATTAGGCAAAAATGGATCCTGCTCCCAAATACTCATAGGTCAACCCTTACTAATGACTGCTTTTCAGAGTGGATTAATAATCACTTTCCCAACACCATTTCCTGCTTTTCTTGGTGGTACAACCACGAATCCCTCTCGTTCAGCTCACTTATCCAGCTCCTTGCCTTCCAGCAGCCTCAGACTCTCAGGCACGCACATGAAGCCACGCAGGCCTCTTCTAAAGACCCCAGGGAGCTACCAGGTCCACCCCGCAGGCCCTGCTGAGCTGGCTGCCAGGGCTGTACCTCCAGGTCTGTAGCTGTTCAGTGTAGCAGCACAGAAGCACTAGAATTGAGACTGGAATTGTAATTCCATGATCAAAAATGTGTAGCGAGGTTACTGATGAGCTTTCAAAAACTGTTATCAAAGGGAGGTTTTTTAAAAAAAATATATCTTTTACTTATATAATATCATTATTTGCTCCAAACTGCTTCAAGCCCCTTCCAATTCACCATTTTGGAACTTTAGCTGGACTGTTAAAGAGTTAAAACTTCAGCTTTTACTCTTTATAATCAACTTTCAGACTCTTTTGGAAGAATTGTCAAGTGTCTTGGGTGGCATTATTATTTCAAGGAATGTGTAATATTCATAATATCAAACCTCTCTGGGGCCTAGGAATGTAGCTTAATGGTAGAGTGTTTGCCTAGCATGCATGAATCCCAGAACTGAAAAAAGTTTTTTTTTTTTTTTTAAACAGGGTCTTGCTTTATACTTCAGGCTGTCCTGAACAGAACCTTGAATTCACAGCAATACTCCTGCCTCTGCCTCCCAAGTGCTGGATTGCAGGCCTGAGCCACCACGCCCAGCACTATGGTGTGTGGTACTGATTGCTGGTGGGCGTGAGTCACTACAACTGGCATGGTTGTATGTGGTTACCAGGGATCAAACCAAAGCCCTTGGGCTTACAAGGCAGGTGCTGGAACCCACTGAGCTAAATCCTCAGCCTGAAAAACTTTTTTGTGATAGTGTACATGTGTAAACTCAGCTACTCAGAAGACTGAGGCAGGAAAATTAAGAAGTTCAAGGTCAGGCAGGTCAGTCTAGTGAGACCTTGTCTAAAAATGTAAAAATAAACAAATAAAAGCTGGGGATATAGCTCAGTGGTAGAGCACTTGGTTTCAATCTCCAATAAAATATATATGCACACAAATTCTTTAGAGGGGGATTTAAAAAATTGTCAGTACCCATTAACCATGCCATTTATCTCGTATGAACAGCTGTGGAAGAATGTTATTACTACCACTACAAGAAACATTTAAATAATGTTTTATTTTAGAGGGTTTTTAGATTTACAAAGAAATTGTGAGTATGTACAAGAAGTTCCTATATTCCCCCAGCCTCGATTATCTTTTAAAATCCAGGAGTGTTAACTAAAGTCTACATTTTGTTCAGATTTTTAAAATTTTATCTAACCCCCCATTTTTGATTCCCCCATATCACCAAGGATCTCACTCTAGTTAGTTGCAATGAGAATCTTTCACACTGTGCTTGGTTTGGGTGACCTTGTCAGGGTAGGCAGATGATGGGCAGGAATTTTGTGGGATGTCTCCAGCTGGGATTCATCTGCTCTTTCTCTCGTGATTGCACTAGGTTATGAGTTCAGGGTAGGAGGAGCCCAGCGGTGAAACACCCTCCCCATCCCATCACACCATGATCTTATTGCACTATGGACATGATTAACTTGATTAACTGTTGGTGTTGACTCCAATCATCTTGATTTGTGAAAGATACTATCCACTTCCTGTGTTGACACAAACAAGGACACAGGTCATGAGCTGAGTCCTGGTGGTTCTCAGCAGACCATGGTGATGAGGTGGCATAATTGCGGGCTGGTGGGCAAAATGCTTTCCGGGAGACTCTGCCAGGAAAGCAAAAAGAACTCCAAGCCAGAGGACAAAGAACATGGAAACTGAACGGAAATTCAGAAATCCATTCTTGAAACGCTCCTGGGAGAAGTACTCTTTCCTACTTACAGAAGAGGAAACTGAGGCACAGTGCCAAAGAGGCAGGCAAGTGTAATGTGAGTGCAGGGAACTCTCACCAATAGTACAGTTCCTCATCGAGGCTCTTTTGTCCTAACTTGCATTTCCTTGATGGTGGTGAGATTGAGCCTCCATCTTTAGATATACTGATGATTGGACTTACTTTCACAGGAGACAGCAAGGGCCAGCCGTGGGAGCCGACTCAGGGTGGGACACTGGGTTCTGGTGTAGAGTTGGTCAGCAGGAGACTTATCTCCGGGTACACCACAGTTCTTTCAGACTCAGGTTTTGCCTTCTGAGGTTTCAGTTACCCACAGTCAACCTCGCTCTGAGATAATAGAAAACTCCAGAGATAAACAATTCCTAAGCTTCAACTTGCACATCACTCTGAACAGCAAAATGAAGTCACACACTGATGTGTCCCATCCATTTTAGAACAGGAGTTGTCCCTTGTGCAGGGCATCCATGTTATCTGCTGCCACTCACCTGTCACAGCAGAGCCATCTTGGGTGTCAGACTCTGAAGGAGCAAGAATTCTTATTTTACTTCATATTTCTGTAGCACAAGTTTAGTGAAGCAGGAGATCCAGACAAAACAAAGAAGCCAGAAAGTGCTTCCTTTCATAGAAGAGGTGAAATTTCTTGACTATTAATAAATGAAAACATCATACGTTGAGATTGCAAGACTCAGAGTAACAAATATCTTCTATCCCTGAAACTGTGAGAAGAAAAAAAGAAGTTCATTAGAGGTTTGCTGTACCACCTCAGGGGTCCATGTGCCAATGGCTGGTCAGCCAGCCTTCACTGCATCGCTCACATTTTTCATCTGCTCTTATCTGATGCTGGAGGTCAGCCCAGCCTGAGCTTTCTTCAAGGTTGCTGCCGGGTGTGAGGGCACACCCTGTAATCCCAGCTCTCTGGGAGGCTGAGACAGAGGGATCTCCAATTTTAGCCCAGTTTGGGCAAGTTAGTGACTTAGTGAGACCCTCTCTCAAAATTAGAGAAGGGATGGAAATTGTAGGTCAGTGTGTAGCCCTGACTTCAGTCTCCAGTAACACACACACACACACACACACACACACACACACACACACACACACACACACGGGGGGGGGGAAAGAGAGAGAGAGAGAGAGAGAGAGAGAGAGGGCGCTATGCTTCTCCCATGATCTGTCAGTCACTACCATTCATTGCTTTCATTTTTTCCTGTTACTTTTTACTGACTGAAATGAACATTCTCATAACTTATTTCTATCAATCCTACTTTCGATTCCTGGCATTGCAGAATATATATAGTCTACATTAAGCCATGAAAAGGCAGTTTTTAATTTCTTCTTATGTCTTCTCACTGTCATTCTTCCTAGTACACAGCATACAAGCTCTTCAGTACCTTGCTTTCCTTTGCACACGGCTCCCCAACCAGCACTGAAGAGTGACTCACAGCCCCCGTAGGGCGTTTTCCTTCCTCCTTCCTCACAGTGGAGCCTCAGATGTCATTCAGATTTCTTTTTAAACCATAAATGCACATTGTTTGGCCATAGCATGCAGTTAGTTAAAATCTCTGGGTCTTTTTCAGTTGAGTTATCTCAACCTTTCCTTATACCATTGTTTCTCCTGGCAGATTTAATGAGGGCTAACTCTGTCTCCTAGTGTAACAATAAGCAGCTGTGGGTGAACTGTGTAACTAGGCTCGCTGAGAAAGATATAACTACAGTCACTACTGTACTGCAGACTCACTAGGGCAAGGCCCTCTCGGAAAGCCCCGCCACACTCCTGCTCCCCGTCATCGCCCCTTCTGCTTACGTGGTCCTGCTCAGATTAGTGACTGTTTCTCCAGTGACTACAGTTGCTGTTTCCTCCTCCCGTAGAAACATCCAGGTATAAAAATGAGTGTGGACTCTTCTTTGATGTTTTCAAGACGATGTGAATCCCATGAAGTCATCGGCAATAGAGCTGATTTTGGTCTGTTTCTGATATGGTCGGTGGTCTGTCCCTGGACTGCACAGCTGTCATACTTCATTAACAATCATCTTCTGCAAACTTATCTTTTCACTTTAGATCCATGTCCATAATCTGCTGAGATGTTTATCTTGACGTGATGCAATTATCCAGTTTTGGCCATGCCACCCATTTGGGCCAGCTGCCTCAAAATTGGGATCTTCCTGGCTCAGCGCCTGTAGTACTTGGGATCATAGGATTCCGCCGCCACATCCCGCTCTGACATTTCTTTTCTGAGGCTATGCTTGTTCAGTCATGGTATCAGTGAATCCAGAGTGATCCAGGTAAGTCAGTCTTCCATTTCATAACTAGAGAAGCAAGCCTGAATGAACCTTTATCCTCAGCTTATTTCAAATGGATTGAGCGCTCAGATTTACTGGGTCTCTGCTGCCACCTAGCGTTAATAATTTCCCAGGGTTTGCTTTTCTTTCTTTTTGAGACAGGATCTAATTATGTAGTCCAGATTTGTTTTGAACTCACTATGTAGTGTGGATGAGCCTTAAATCTGAGGTCTTCCTGCACCAGCTTCTGGGAGTTCTGGGATTACACACATGCATTACCACACTAGCAGTTTCTCAGCTTTTAACGATGTAAATGATCAAGAAGCCCCGACTCAAAATTACACCCCGAGTTCCTTCGACCATGAATTTCAGGACCTCCAGCCTTACCAAAGCTCTCTGTGGGCAGAACAAGACAGAGCACAAGTGTTTAGCCTCTGTGTTGTCCCAAATGGCTCCAAAATGTTGGACTAAGATGGATAAAATTTGATTTCTTCAAGATACAAATTGATCCTTGTCTATAAAAACAACAAGAACATGAGAGTAGGTATTTCCTTTATGGAAAAGCAAAGTCTCTACTTTGGATGCCAACACTCCTCTTTTCTTTCTTCCCCCTCTGATTCCATTACCAGAAGATGAGGGCACAGAGACAGTCTTCGGTTCTATTCATGAACGATTCTCTCTACATTAGGAAAGTGGCAGGAGAAGTATTGGCCTGTCCCAGGTCTTCAAATCAGGGTTTGGGTTCACAGCTTCCAGGTAATGAGCAGCCGGGGCCCCTTCATGCTGCCAGAGCAGCCCAGGCGAAAGCAAGCTCTCCTGATGGCAAGGAACTCAGAAGTTCTGAAACCTCCATTCCACCTTCTCTTACCCTTCATACTGCATCTCTGCTTAATGCATCAAAACAAAGTAGTCACTGGAGGTTGTTTTGTGATACATAACAGTAAACATGAAGGCAGATAAATGGGGTGATGTGTCTGCATTGGTGCCTTTCTGGCTGGCCTGATCTTCTTTGAGCTCATCCAGGGGCCCAGCAGGGTGCTGAGAGCATCTCCTGAGCAGGAACACTGGAAGTTTCTGTATGTGCTTTGGGAGGAAGTTACCAGTCTCTTGAAATTAGCTGTGTATTTCCAAAGTGAAGGCAAGCATCTGTTTCTGAAAGGTTTTCTTGCTTTTCAACTACCAGTGTTATTGAAAAATGATCGCCACCACCATCACGAAACAGAGTCGGGAGACTTAAGTTGGCGTGGGAAATGAGATGTGCTTGTCATTTAACGTCCATCAAGGGGTGGCCACCCCAGGGCCAAACTCAATCCTGCACAGTCAATCACTGCACATCCTCCTTTCTGTCCCCACTACTAAAGGAAAGCTCACTCCCTAATGCTACTCACTTTATTTTTCAGTGTTTGTCAGTACATGTTACAGTACATGATGATTACTTTCATCCTAGGGAGTTGGTACATGTGCATAACATCTCAATTATTTTTCATCCTTTACCTCTCTCTTTTCTCTTCCCTTCCTCCATTTCTTGGTCTCCTTCCCACTTGCAAAATATTTATCTTCCTGTTCTCTATTATCTATTTTTTGTTTTGCTTTTTATTTATGCTTTGGTTTCTCATACAAGAGAAGTCTTTAAGCTTTTGTGTCTCATTTAGTTCACTTAACATTGTAGTCTCAAGGTGCATCCATTTCTCTACAAATAACACACATTTCTCCTTTTTTATGGCACAGCAGCACTCCACTGTGCGCATGTGTATTTTCTTTCTCCATTCATGTCCATGGACAAGTAGATTGATTCCAAGATTCAGCTAGTATGAACTGTGCTAATACACACATGGGCATGTATCACTGTAATATGATGTCTTTTTACTCTTTCCATACGATACCTAGAAGGGAAACAGCTGGGCCAAATGAATTTTTACTCTTGATTTCCATAGTTACTGTGTTAGTTTACATTCTCACTAACAATGTAAAAGCACTTTTTCCCCAAAGCCACCTTGTCAGCATTTATTCTTTTTTCTTTCTTCCTTCCCTTTCCTTCTTTCCTTCCTTCTTTTTCTTCCTTCCTTCCTTCCTTTTTCTTTTCTTTCTTTCTTTTTCTCTCTCTTTCTGCTGCAATACTGGGTAATGAACTCTTGTCAGGCAAGTGAAGTACCAATGAGCTACATCCTTGGCCCTATATGGTTAAATATTAGCCCTTTTTCCGAGAAACACCTGGCAACAATTTTTTCCCATTCTGTGACTTGTCTCTTCATTTGGCTGATTTCTTTTGCTATGCAAAAGTTTTTAAATATGAGATCCCAGTTGTCGATTCTTTGTGATATTTCCCATGCAACTGAAGTTTTGTGTATACAGTCCTTGCCTACATTTATCTTCAAGAATTCTGTTTTCCAGTAGATTTAGTATCTGTTTTAATATTTAGATCTTTGATCCATTTTGATTTTAGTTTAGTACAAGGTGAGAGATAAGGGTCTAGGTGGGTAGTCAGTTTTCCCAGTACCCTTTGCTGTAGAGGCTCTCTTTCTCTAGTGTGTGTTGTTGGCCCTCTATCAAAGATCAGGTGGCTGAAGGTGCCTGGGGTTGTTTCTGCTTCCTCTCTTCTGTTCCACCAATCCATGTGTCCGTTTTTGTGCCAGCGGTTGCTCACTTTAGGCACCACTGCTAAAGAAAAGACAAAGATCCTACCAGTAGTCCACATAAGCCCCTGGCTCCTTGGCTTATTAAGCAAAAGGGCATACAAAGCATAGCTCTGCTAGATGAGATAGGAGCCCCTTGTGATTTTGGTATATGCACTGGGGCTTCAGTGTGCTGATTAAGGACTGAATCTTCCTGCCTCCATAAGAGGGATAAGATAAGACAAGACAAGACAAGGCAAGACAGGAGCCCATGAGCCCTTGTTTAAGGGATAAGTCAAAATCCATGATTATTAGTCAGAAGAGTTTTCAGTTAGATGAGGATATCTAGCATAGCCAAGTTAACAAATGTTCAAAGTTGATAGCTGTTTATCAGAAATGACTGTGAATCACGTATCCAGCTTTCCCTCCTAGTAATTAAACTTTTCATCTTGAAATAATTGTAGAAATAAGACACCTGATATAGTGGCCCATGCCTATAATGCTAACACTTAGGAGACTGAGGCAGGGGGATCCCTACAAGTCTAAAGCCAAATTGGGCTATATTGTGGGTTCCAAGGCTAGACTGAACTACACAGTGAGACCTTGTCTCAGAACATTTTTTTTTTTTTTAGGTTTTTTTGAGACAGGGTCTCGCTTTGTAGTTCAGGCTGGCCCTGAGCTCAGCCTCAAACTCATCACAGCAATCCTCCTGCCTCTGCCTCCCGAGTGCTGGGATTACAGGCGTGAGCCACCACACCCGGCACTGTGGTATGTGGTACTGGTTGCTGCTGGGCATGAGTCTCCACACCCAGTATAGGTATATGGTTACCTGGGATCGAACCCGGGTCCTTGCGCTTGCAAGACAGGCGCCGGAACCACTGAGCTAAATCCCTGGCCCCTCAGAACATTTTTAAATGAAAATAAAGACCCTTCTGTGCACCCTTTTGCCCAGTTTCCTCCTATAGTAATACCTTGCACTCAGACTTCTCTAAGTGAGCTTGTGTGTGGGTGTGTGATTTTATCACACGTATAAGTCTATACCTACCATCACTGTCAAGATAGTGAGCTGATCCCTAGCACACTGGGAGGCTGAAGCAGGAGGACTGTAAGTTCAAGCTCAGCCTCAGTGATTTAGCAAGACCCTTTCTCAAAATAAAAAATAGTAAAAGGGAGTGTGAGGGTCTGGGTTTAATCCCAAGTACTGGGAAAAAAAAAAAAAAAAGAAGGGCTGCACAAAGGTCTTTTGTGTTGCCCTTCTATTTTCACATTCTTCTGTCTCCTACCTGTTCCCACCCAGGACAACCTAGACTCCTGTCCAGTCCTTGAGTTTGGCCATTTCAGGACTGTTACATAGTGAGAACCATGTGGAGAGGAGCCGTTGGAGACTGGTTCTCCTTGCTTGGCCTAACTCCCTTTGGAGTCACCCAGGCTGACACCTTTCTCTTTATTGCTGAACAGTAGCCCACAGGGCAGATGTGCACCCATCTGAAGGACATTTAGATTGATCTAGCTCAGGGCTCTTGAACTTGCCATTTAGTCTTTTTTCCTGTTTCTTGGTCCTCTGATTCTCTTTTCTTGCTTTCCCATGGGTGACCTCTCTTAGAATCCCACCATGATTTAGGTTGCGTGCAATGAGATATGCCTAGAACACCAGCATTCTGGGATGTTGACGAGGGAGAATTACAAATAACGTTGATCCCAGCCCGGGTGTTGTAAATCAGCTCATATTTCTTTTGTTCAAAGAAAAATTGTGGATCTTCAAAGTGCAGGTCTGCTAGTGGTCCTGATGTCACCAGGTAACACTGGGTACCAATTGTTGAGACAGCCTGCTGCTGGTCACTGCTGCAGCTGGTCAGCGCCATCAGATGCCAACTTGTGCTGGATACCATAGGTTGACTCTACCAGGTGATGAGTGTCTTCCACTGTGGGCTACTGCCTTCTAGTGCCTTGGCTGCTGGTCTCCAGAATTGTTTGGTGTTATCAGTGCTGCTTGTGTATTCATCTTCTTTGGAAATCAATTGTTCTGTCCATATTACTCAGATAAAAATATCCCAAATAAATTCACACGATTTTTGGAGTCCACAATACCTGAGAAGTAAATCATCATGGGGAGGTATACAGAACATCAAAACTAGTCTTCATTATGACAGGTCCTGAGGTTGCAGCAAGGAGGTCCCTACAGACAGGTCTCCTAGACTAAAACCCAACAAACATCTAGGAAGTGCTATTTATGCAGCAGCTTGCAGAACTGTGTCAGTAAGGATGAGGGCTGAGACCAGGGAATCTTCTGGAAGGGTTACTATGAATGCTGTCTATACAGATACAGGGCCCAAGTCCCTCCCTTCCTGATCTTAGCCTCTTCAGTTTACCCCTCTGTTCCCAAAAGTGCAGCAGCATCATCTGAAGTGGCCAGAGGGGTGGGGGGCACTGTGCTGCTTGACAGCCAGCTTGGGAGGACAGTGAAGAAAACCGTCCCAGTCCGTGAGGGAGCAAAGCAGAGCAAAGGGAAGCAGGGGGAGGATTAGGCAGCAGCCACCTGAGCCACACCCATCCATCCTGGCTGACAGGGGAAAACAGAGAGGTACTTCTCATCTATTTCATGGGCAAGTTAGTGAGATCCTGCCTCAAAATGAAAAATACCAAAGGGCTGCGATGTAGCTGAATAAAAAGCCTTTTTTAATCCTCCATGATGGGAAAAAATTCTATCATGGCTTAATTATAGTGGTTCTGAGTGTGACATTTTTCACCCCTTTGGGTGAAATGTGGATATTTGCCTCCTGTGTCTGTTCCTTTATTTTATCCTCTTGTAAATATTCTTATGTTGAGTATCAAGTCATGTCACAATTTTTCTTTTAGCTATCAAACATGATTTATGAGTATAATCTATTGAACACTCTCATATTTCTGCTCTTCTCATTCTTTCTTCCTTCCCGATGTCCCAAGATTTGATCTTTTGCCATTTCCTTTTGAAGAATTTTCTTTAGCCATTTTCCTGCTAATGATGATTTTTTTTTTTTGTTTCATTTATCTTAGAATGTCTTATTTCCCCTTTATCCTTGGATAATTTGTCAGACACATAATTCTGGGTTGACAAGTAATTTTCAACTCTTGAAAAATGTTAACTGACTTCATTCCAGCCTTTATGGCTCTAGATTAGAAATTCATTGTCGGCTTCATGATGCCCATTGTAGACAATGTCTGGCTTCTGTTTGGTACTTCTCTGTTGTCTTTAGTTTTTATAGCTGTCAAACTGTGTTTTATAGATTTTTATAGATGTGTCTTCACACAGATTTCTTTGTGTTTATCTTACTTGGATAAATGAAATTTAGGTATATCTCAGCTTTTTTAATTGGTAGCTTTTTACTTTTAACTAAACTTGGGTGAAGGGTCTTGTCAAGTAGTTCTTCAATCCCCTTTTCTGGGACACTGATGATATAAGTATATTGTTACTGACTCACGGGTTCCTGGAGCTTTGATATTTTTTTTTCCCCAATCAACTTTTTCTGTTCAGACTACATTCTATTCCTCTGTCATCAAATTCATTGGTTCTATTCTGTGAGCTCCACTCAATTCAACTTCATTCAGCAAGTTTTCTTTTAAATTCTACTTCTGTATTTTCAGTTCTATATTTTCATCCATTTCTAATTTTTTTGTTGAGATTTTCTGTTTCTTTTGCTTGAAAAGAATTCACCATTGCTTACTGAAGCATTTTTGTAATAGGTCTGAAAATCTGTCAATATTTCTATTATCTGTTCATTTCAATGTTGGCTTCAGTAATCTTTCTTCATTCAGGTGTGAGCACCTTGGCTCTTGGTGTAACTGGTGATTTTTTTATTATACATTACGCTATTATATGTTGGGACATTCTTGGCCCTATCTTACTTATCTAGGTCAGTCTGATGAGGGTTAGCACTCAAGTCCTAGCAAATACCTATGGGCTCTGGTTGCAACAATAATCTTTGGCATTATTTGGGTTTGCTCAACTCATCTGGGTCCATCATAATCTTCTGATCCCTGCTAATGCTACTTGAGAACTATAGGTGGTTTCCAGACTGGGTAAACTCCCAAAGACAAAGTCCTGTCCCAGGCTAGATGTCCCTTGCAGCTGGGTGGCTCAGTGGTAGTGCACAGTCTTGGGTCCGATGGGAAAGGATAGTACCTTCCAGGGGCTGAGGCACTTGTCGTGAGAGAGACCATCACTCCACATGGAATTGGGCAACTATGGGTTAGCTGGGTTATTAGGCAAGTGAAGGTTAAGTAGGTAAGTACGCCTGTGTAGAATGCACCTGAGTAGCCACAATAACTTCTGTAATCTCTAATGGATTCAGAAAGTCCTGCCAGAACTCTTTGCTTTCACTCTCCCTCCACTGCTCTGTTTTGTATAAATTCTGTGTGCTCTATTCCCAGGGAAACTCCAATGGAATTCAGCTTTGTAGATGTATAAAGCACAGAGTTCTACTTGGGGCTCTCGAGACTGACAGGAAGCATCACTAAAAGCCACTTTTTGCTCCTATCTTCATGTTAAGAATTGTCTGTCTGGGGTTCTCACCGTTTTGTTGCAGTTGCAGGGTTCCCCCCTGGGGAGCAGACGTCAGCCAATGTCTTTCAGGGGAGCAGGGAGTCTCAGGCCCAGAGGGAAGGCACCTTCCAGCTGCTCCTTATGATTCCCCACCAAATCCCTTTGTACTGGTGGCCTCTGTGTCCCGTGGGCCACCTGTCACTGTCAGGCTGGGCAGCACAGAGCAGGCCTCCACCTTGTGTCAGATGGGAAGCTGTCACACACTCTCTTGATTTGTTGTTTCTGCACCCCTAGGGTTGCGCTTGACCACTTTCCCCACTTTGCAGCATTCCTTGGCTGTCTCTGACATCATTCCCATGGCTGAGCATTGTGCCGGGCAGGGAGGAGCCAGGACCACCTTTTACCCCATCGTGTCCAGACTGAAGCCCAGTATAGAGTCCATTTTTGATATTTCCTACACGAGTGCTGCTGAAAATGGAAAGTTACTCTTTTACGTGATGCCTGCTACTTGAGGGATAGCAAGTGTACTTCCAAGTGGGAAAAGCAAATGTAGTGTGAAACATACTTTTTACAAACATAAACTTCCTTTTAGTATTTGTACATATGTAGCAAAGGAAAGGGTGTGAGGATAAGTAAACACGAGGCTGATCACAGTGGTTGCTTGGAGGCAGGAGAAAGATTATTCACTGTATTTTTGAGTTGTTTCACTGAATATAGGGACAGTATTTTTGTTTTATTTATTTATTTTTACAGTACTGAAGATTAAATCCAGGGCTCCATGCAATGCTAGGAAAATGCTTGTCCACATAAGCTACATACCTAGACAATATTTTTATTTTTGAAGAAATTAACAAAATAATTTTAAAACTGAAAACATTAATGTCCTTCAACAGTTGAATGATTAAGCACACTGTAGTGTACCCACACAATGGAATATTCTCAGCAATGAAAAGGTACACACCATTGACACATACAACAACATGGAGAGATTTCCAGGGATTTAAAATGAAAGACTTAATCTCAAAGGTTACATTATCTGACTTCATTTTGAAATGAAGGTGAAAGCCAGGCATGGCTGGATTAAAGTTCAGCAATGTTCCTTCATTGTGACTCTACCTCATCGTGACTCCACTTTGGCCAAAACAACAGATTGCCTCTTCAATGAATCTACAACCACCCACCCCAGTGCATGCTTCAACCAATCCTCGACAGACCCGACCCTGACTGATCTGACCCATATGTTTATACCTCCTGCCGTTTACCATAAATGTGTGTACATAGTACAATGAAGCAGAAACATTCCTTGAAACCTTCCCAGAGTCTGTGTGGTGACTCTGCACACTCATCCTACTGGTCCGAATTTCCGTGACCCCCCCAAAACACATCAACATTGAAACATTCTTGCAGTGACACTAATTCAGATCTGAAAAACAGATTAGGGGTGCCAGTAGTTTAGAGAGGTGGACCGGGAGGCGCCTGTGAGTGTAAGTAGTATGAGGGACACTTGTTCTGTATCCTGACTGTGATGGTGGTGGCAACACAAATATACACGTGATAAAATTGCAGATAACTAGATACACACACACCACACACAGGTACACAGACATATATACACATGCAAAGCTGGACTCTCAATAGGGTTGACATGAGAAGGAAATAATGCACAACGGGGCAGGCATTTGTTGCTAAGCTCCCTCCTCTGATGTTTTTGCCGTAAGATGTTCTATTTCAAGCAATGTAACTGTTTAAGCTGCACATGTTCCTATTTGATGGTTCAATTTGTTCTGTTAACTCCACCCTTTCTCTTCTGTGAGGGTTCTTGGCCAGTACATGGGCCCATATCCCCACCCTGTAGATCTCTATATAAGGTTTCTTCCATTTCTGTTTAGGGCTCGGACTTTGGAGTACGAACTCCTTGGTATAGTAAAACTTGGTTCCCTCATCTCTCTGAGTTCTGCCTTGGGTTTCTTCGCCTCCAGAGACCTTCAGATAGCTGTAACACTTGGCTGTATCACTGAGCTGTTGCACTGTAGCATTTGGTTCTCTGACCAGGAAACTCACTGTGCTGACCCCTTGAGCCACCAGATAAGAGCTGGTGAGTGGCTGATGGGCCTTCTCTGGGAGAACAAGGCAGCGTGCCTCTGTCCAATTGGCTGGATCTCCTTCAACTGGTGAGGGCACCTGCCAGTTGCACTCATCTCCCCCAGTTGGAGGTGAGGTAGACCAGTTGTATTTACGCCTCCAGCTCAGAGGAAAGATGGACTGATTCCCTGTCAGGAATCTAGGACAAGGTAAAGCCCTAGAACCTGTCCTAAGTCAGGCCTGTCCCTTTGGATGGAAAGGGGAGAGGGAGCATCTCCTATGGTCTCAGGATGCAGACAGGATTCTTGGGGGTGGATGGATATTTAAACTCTGAATGACTGCATTACGCTGTTTGATTGTGCCACAGAACCATAGGTTAGGGCCCCTCAGACTGTACCCAAAGCCATGGAGCCACAAAGACCAATTGTCATAAGCCAGGAACCAGCTGCAACCACACAGTCAGGTTTTTGTGGGCCAATATCTAAACTGAAGACCCCTAAAAGACAAGATCATTCATTAGGATGACCCACAAGAAGACCTTCAGCCTCTACCTTATGTTCTTGAGCCCTCTTTGGTGCCTGCCCTGCTGGTCTTGCCTGAAGGCCCACCACCATCTAACCCTATGATGTCTTTAGATGCACCACCACCTGATTCAGCAGCCAGCCCACTTCCAGCACCGCCAACATCTCCAAACAGTCCACTTCTCAACCTCCAGCAGTTCGGTCTCCAGCCAGCCTTCTTCTCTCCCCACCACTCTCCAGTCCCATTACCTCCCTCATGGTAACAAGACGACTTCTGAGCCTCCTCTGGTTGGATGCCTTCACTCAGCCTGCCTCCTTCACTCTGTTTCCTATCCGTGAGACCTAAACTCTGCTCTACATCTTGGGCCATGGCACCATCCAGCCCAGACGTGTCACTACTACCAGCCCTTCATGACTGACCTTCTGAACTGGAAACAACATACCCCCTCTTACTCAGAAAATCCTCAGGCCTTCATCCACCTCATAGGATCCATCCTCCAGACTCACCTACTTACCAGGGATGGCTGTCACCAGCTGCTTCTCATCCTCTTCATCACTGAAGAGAGACAGAATTTCTCCCTAAACTACAAAGTACCTACTGGGACAGGCTCCTGGGGTATCCATAGACCCCGACAGTGGGAGAGGACTGTGGTTCCTCATACCAAGTCGGAGTGAGACTTTCACCACCTCACTGGACAAGCCTTTCTCAAGTGATATTGCAAGACCATCCTCAGGTCCACACTGGAGCTAAAAAGCCACAAACATGTCAAAAATGGTCTCAGACAAGTCACCTGGAAATAACTCTGCAAAGTAGCTCCAGGATCACATCAGCTTACTGAGGGGTGCAGGGATCCTGAAAGAATACCAATCTCTTTGGAACACACCACTGGTGCCAGTTAAAATGGATACCATTTTTAATGGATACCAATCAGTGCAGAACCTTTGGGCAAACAACAATGCCACAGTTAACTACTCTGCATTCAGGAGTTCAAAACCCCTACAACCAGCTGAGTCTGCTCCCACCTTAACTGGACTGGCTCACCTGCTTGGATCTTTGATGCCTTCTTTTTCCTGCAGCTGGCCCCCCAAAGCCAGCTGCTCTGTGCCTTCCAATAGGATGAGCCCAACATGGAGCAAAAGACATAGTTAACTCGGATAAGACCTCCTCAAGGCATCAAAAAAATCCCCCATGCTATTCAGGGAAGCCCTACCTACTAATCTGTCTTCCCAGGGGATAAATTAAACTATATGTTGCTCCAGTGTGTAGATGACTTCCTGCTGGCAACCGAAAGTCAAGAGGACTACTGGGAGGGGACACTGGCCCTTCTGTGGCTACTCATGGACATGGGCTAGAAGATGTCCTGAAAAAAGGCATAAATATGCTAACCTGTCTGGTACCTGGAGTTCATCATAACCAAGGGACACCCCCATTCTCTGGGAATGGAAAGAAAGCGAGTCACCTGCTCCTTCCCAAGACCTGATAACAAAAAGAAACTGTGGATTCCTGGTGGCAGCCAGTTTGCTGAATCTGGATCATGGGTGTTTGCATAAAAGGCTGAGCCCCTCTGTGCTGCCCTGACCAGAACAGAGGGGCAGACTTTAAAATGCGATATTCAACAGGAATCAAGTCTTTGAAGAGATCAAACAGCTCCTGGGCAGCATTCCAGCATTAGGACTGCTGGAGAATTTCATCTCTCTGTTCATGAAAAAGACCACATAGCCCTTGGAGTCCTGACCCAAACAGCAGGGCCCTAGCAGAGGCCAGTGGCCTATCTGTCTAAACGGTAGACACAGCAGCCAGATGGCCCTCTTGCTTCCATCCCCTAGTGTTGACTGTCACCCTTATCAAAGAAAACAGACAAACTGACTTTGGGACAAAGCCTCCAGGTAAAGGTTCCTCATTGTTAGGAATAATCAAGGACATAAATGGCTCTCAAATGCCAGGATGACATGGTACTAAGGGCTGCTTTGTGAAAATCTCCGAACTACTTTAGAGACTGTTCAGTTTTTAAATCCAGCCACTTTCCAGCCAACTGAGGAGGGGCCTCCAGACCACGACTGTGAACCTGATCTCAGATGCACCAGAGCCCAGGCCAGATGCTATCTTGTTCACAGACAGCAGCAGCTTCATATAGGGTGGAGAATGGCTCGTGGGATATGCAGTTCCTGCGATAGACCAAATCGAGGCAGGCTCCCTCCCAGGGTGTTCTGCACAGAGGGTGGAGCTCTGGGCACTCCTCTGAAGACTCTGATGGACAAGAGGAAACACTCTGACCTCTACACTAACTCTAGAAATCCTTTTGCCATAGTCCACATCGATAGGCCCATGTGGAAGGAAAGAGGAATATTGACAGCAGGAGGTAAAGGGATCAAAAAGAAAGGAGAGATATTGCAACTCGTGGAGAATATCTGGGAACGTAAGAAAGTGGTGTCACACACTGCCAGGGACCAAAAGGGGCAAGATGCTATCACCCAAGGAAACCAGCTGGCAGACTGGGCAGCTGGCACAACAACACTAAATCAAACTGTTTCAACATAATTGGCCATACTCTCAAAGAGTATAAGAACAGAGAACCAATATACACCCCAGAAAAAAATTAGGAGGCCTAAGAAGAAGGGGCATTCAAAGGCCCCAGTGCACGATGGACTCTGCCAGTCAAAGGATATTCATACCCCACTGAAGTGCATATGCCCTAGTGCAAGAATTCCACAACTTGAACTACCTGGGAAAATCACCCTCTGAGCCTCTATTGGGCCAATACTTCTATATCCCCTGGCTTTCCTCCCTCTGCGCTACCATAGGCCAGTGATGCTTGACCTGCACAAGAAACAACATCCTGCAATGACCCAAGCGAGCCCTGGAAATCCAATACACTGGGATGTCACCATTTGAAGACTTAGAAGTAGACTTTACTGAGGTAAAAGCCCTGTTGGCTAAAGAAATACCTGTTGGTTGTTGTCTACATGTACTCGGGTTGTGTCGAAGCCATACCCCCTGCATTCAGAAGGCACACAAAATTGTCGAGTTCTTACTGGATCAGTTATCCCTCAATATGTCGTTCCTAACAATGGGAAGTAACAACGGGGCAGCTTTTGTGGCAAAGTGATACAAATCTTCACTGACCTGCTGAAGATCAGATGGAAACTTCATGAACAGCTTACAGAAGCCAAAGCTCAGGGAAAACAGAATACATGAATTGCACCCATTCTAGTTAAGTCAGGAGGCCTGGACTGACATGTTACCCCCTGCTTTACCCTGAATCCAATGCACCTGTTGAACATCAAGCTAGGCCCCTCATGAGACTGTGTTTGGAAGAAGCCTCCTCATCCATAATAAGGATATTCAGATGGGACATCAGACAGCTGAGGGAGAACAATCTAACCACAGATTTATGGGTCCTGGCAAGAAATTCTCTCAGGTGTATAAGACTGTCCCCAAGAGGATCCCCATCTCCTCAGGTACCCCAGTACACTCTTCTGGCCAGGGGACATGGTTTGGGATAAGGACTGGAAAAAGGAACCTCTTTGGCCTACCTGGTCAGGGCCTTGTATCATTGTATTTATCACCCCCTTCTTGTTAAAGTTGCAGGAATTGTCCCACAGGTCCATCACTTGAAACTGGACAGAGGGCCTAAATACCTGGACAATGTGCCCAGACCCCAAGAATCCCCTCAGGATTTGACTCAAATGAAAGACCTGGGACTCAACTTGACCTTGGAGACATCACCAACAGACAACAGCACTGCTCTAGTCACACAGACGCACAAACAAAGCCTGAGGATACGCTTCCCAGGATGTCTGGGATGTTAAATCACCTTGTGGTCTAGTATCATTATCTCTGCTTTCTAGGCCTTCTGGGACTGATTACCTTAATTTTTGATATTGGCCTGGCTACAGACGCCCCAGTAGACTGGAAAACTGTCCACAGGAGTCTACTAGTTTTTGACATTATCATTAGTATAGGGTGGTCCACTATAGTGTTCTCTGTCTCCTTTAAAGATAAGTTGTTTACCCCTGGCCGAATTGATAATGGCCAGCACCAATAACCTGTTGGGATATATGGAAACTACGGAGCCCCCCCACCCATCTGCCTGAGGGTGTCCATAGCCTCTCATCTTTTTTTTTTTTGAGACAGGGTCTCGTTTTGAAGTTCAGGCTGGCCCAGAGCTCACAACGTAGCTTGAAGCCAGCCTCAAACTCACAGCAATCCTCCTGCCTCTGCCTCCTGAGTGCTGGGACTACAGGCATGAGTTACCACGCCCGGCACTGTGGTATGTGGTTTACTGGGTATCAAATTTGGGATCTTGCATTTGCAAGACAGATCTGGAACCACTGAGCTAAATCTCCGGCCCCAATCTCTCATCTTTACATAATGACCTGACTATTGTCCTTTCCTCAGCTCCTGCTCCCTTACACCAATGGAACACACTGGTTTGCTCCTCAATCCTGCCACCCACTCAGGGAACCACAGAGTAAGGGGCAGAATTCCCAGCACAGCAGTCTGCCAAGTTCAGCCTGTAGGCATTTTTTGTACTAAATGAAATTTAGAAACATTTCTCAACATAACTGATTCTATATGGTATCAATGAGAAAAGCATCATACCATTTGGGTTTTGGACAGTCTAGGGATAAGGACCAAAAGTCAACCTGGGGTCACCTAGAAGGCTCAGGTCATTCTCTCCAAAGGCTGCCTAGGCAACCTCTTGTTTCTTTTGTCAGGGAAGACTGCTGGCCTAGTTATCCCTGCTAAGTTCAGAGATACTTTGAAACACAGCTTATAATATTTTCACAAACAAACAAAAAGGACTCACGTGCTTGCAACATCCATTCTGAGACTGACAGGATATAGATCATGGCTAGCATCCAGACTGTTTCCAAAAGTGATTTTAAAAAAAACAGACTTTTGTTCTAGCAATTTAGAAGTTCAAAAGAAATTCACATAATGAAAGAAGATATACTCTGCTTTAAACTTAAAATTGCTTCACATCCACTAAGAAGATTTTTCTGTTTTGAAACACAGTGATAAACTAAGACAAGAAAAACATCTCATTTTTGATGGGGACACACAGGAACAGATTTTTACATTCATCTGAGCCCAGAGAGCCGGAAAAGATTGTTCTCTACATTGTGAATTCACTAAGGAACACAACAGACTCTTGGTATCTGTATCAATCAGTGAACCTATTCTGGGGTCGCAGTAAGCATCCACAGCCCAAATAAGGAAAGAAAAAAGGTGCAAACTTATCGATAGTAAGAAGTCTATAGCCTCTCTCTCACTCCAGTGCACCTGGCTGCTTACTGTGGCACCGACACTCAGGGGAGAGCCCAGTGTTAAGCCTGTGGCCTCGGTGCAGCACCTGAGCCCTTTACACAGGGGACAAGGAATAAGCATCATCCAAACCAGTGGTTTGCTAGTGTTTTTCAGTCCAACTTTTAGTAAGAGAGTTTACACAACGATCCAAGACATATCTGTGCAAATGTATACACACCTGTGAACGAGTTACCCAAAACATTATTGACCTTAATTATGCTAACACATACCTTACTTCAATGTTGTGTTTTTGTTTTTGTTGTTGTTGTTGTACCAGGGATCAAACTCAGGATCTTGTATCTGCCAAGCAGGCACAGTGCTGCTGAGCTACATCTGCTGCCCCTATTTCATTGTCTTTAAATGCTGGTTTTTATCCACTGTGTTGATTTCACAATCCATTGAGTCCTGACTTGGAGTTTGAAGCACAGTGGAGTACCACACTAATATGGGACTATGATGTAGTTATTTTTATGCCCTGTTAGCAAATTTAGAATTGTAAAATTCTAACAGAGAGATTTCAACATAAATAAAGATTTCTCTTTTCTAGGCAGAAAAAAGGTAAAGAGTTGAAAATCTCTCTTTAAAAAACAGGGCACATAAGAGATCTTGACCACAGATAAAGCTGGGCAACATTTCCAAAGGAGCCCAATTGAGAATGTTCTCCCACGATTCCTCAAAAAGCTAGGATTGGAGGTCCCATTTGACCCAGCCATCGTTCTGCTAGGTATATACACAAAAGAATTAAAAGACTCACATCACAGTGACATATGTGCACCCATGTTTATAAAAACTCAGTTTGTGATTGCTAAATCTTGGAAACAGCCCAACTGTGCATCAACTGGAGACTAGATAAGAAAACTGTGGTTTGGGGCCAGGGATTTAGCTCAGGGATTCCAGTGTCTGTCTTGCAAGCACAAGAACCTTGGTTCGATAAGGACCTTGGTTCAATCTTCGGTAACCACATACAATACTGGGTGTGGAGACTCACACCCAGCAGCAATCAGTACCACATACCACACTGCAGAGCATGGTGGATCATGCCTGTAATCCCAGCACTCGGGAGGCAGAGGCAGGAGGATTGCTGTGATGTGAGTTTGAGGCTGAGCTCAGGGCCAGCCTGAACTACAAAGCGAGACCCTGTCTCAAAAAACCTAAAAAAAGAGAAAGCTGTGGTTCTTCTACAGAATGGAGTATTACTCTGCCATAAAAAATGATAAGTTTGAATCATTTATACTTAAATGGACACACCTTGAGGATATCCTTGTAAGTGAAATAAATAGGTCATAGATGTGTAAATATCGCATCTCTTCTCTGGTATGAGAAAATAAAGATGTAAATGTGTTCTAGAATTGTATGTTATATATTGTGAAATAGAAAATATGCAAAGTGAAATAAGGTGAAGGGGAAAAAATAATGAGATTATAATAAAAAAGAAAGGAAACAAAGTTTATGTATATAGCAGGGGTTGTAGGGTGGGTAGGGCTATGGGAAAAATGAGAATTAAGTTGTGTCATATACTGGTACAAATTCTCATTGTGGAGTGCAATCTTGATATGTATATGTAATATACCTACCAATAAAGATTTCAATTAAAAAAAAAAAAAGAATTAGGTGCTCCTAGACTTTGGCCAGCCTGTACAGAGGCAGAAGGGACTTGTGTGCCAATGCTGCAATGCAACCTTAACTTCCTTTTGCTACAAGAAATAATTATAGGGCAAGGGATTTAGCTCAGTGGCACTGTGCTTACCTTACAAGCACAAGGGCCTGAGTTCAATCCCTGATACCACAAAAAAAAAAAAAAAAAAAAAAGAGAGAGAGAAAGAAATAATGTAAGACTCTTAGTACTAGGAAGAATTTTATTTATTTATTTTTTTGAGACAGGGTCTCACTTTTGTAGTTGAGGCTGGCCCTGAGCTCAGCCTTGAACTCACAACAGTTCTCCTGCCTCTGCCTCCTGAGTGCTGGGATTACAGGCGTGAGCCACCATGTCCCGGCACTGCAGTATGTGGTACTAATGGCTGCTGTGTATGAGTCTCCACGCCCAGTATAGTATGTGGTTACTAGGATCGAACCTGGCCCTTGTGCTTGCAAGACAGGCACCAGAACCACTGAGCTAAATCCCCAGCCCATGCGAAGAACTTTAAATGTCAAGTTCTATCTTTTCAGATGACCAAAGTCAACCAGTATTTCTTTTAAAAAGTAGAAAACTGATTTTGGTCCTATCCAAAATAGCTACCTTCAATTACAGGTAAGGTAAATAATAATTCATTGAGATGTATACCTTTTTTAAAACAATTACTAGAATTTTATTAGCCGAGGGAAAGTAGCTGGAGATAAAAAATACATGTTAAGAATCCTTAAGTATATCATATATTTACATTTTCAATCTTATTTCAAATGGCTACTGTCCATCAACTCTTTAAAGGCAGTACCTTCTAAAGTCCCAGATGTCATGGGCTCACGTGTCAATTAAATACATCCACTGCCGTGTGGCTCAAGTCTCCTTTGTAGCTGGCTAGGTTTCTACATTGGCATCAGTAGAGCCTGCTGGTGGCACAGGGCTCACACCTTGAAGGCTGACATTGCTCTGCAGGTAGGTGCTTCCTCCCATGATACCTTCCGCCACAGCAGCTCAGTGGGTACAGACAGAGTCCGGCTCTGTGATCCTGGCCTCCCCTTCCACTGTTGACATCCATGCCAGAGCAGCCAAAGAAAAGAGACCACAAAGGCTCCTAGGGAGCAGTTGCTGTAGCACTCTGCAATGGGAACCTTTTCCCATGTGGCTACAGCTGACCGCGTCCTGAGTTTCCCTGAGCACAAAGTTTTCACTGGCTTTGTAGGGTCCTCTGGGATTTCTAACAGGCTCACTGTCTGTGAGCTCAGAAAGTGCTCTCCAGGAGACAGTGGCACCCGCACCCTGTGGGGCACACCTCTTGGGTCCGAAACCACTCCATCATGTGGCTGGTGTGGCCTCCATGCCCGCAGGTCAGGCAGAAGTTGGATGACCCACGCACGGCCACGTGGCAGATGGCACACTGGAACGTGAAGCCTTTGCAGATGGCACATTGTGTGCCCCGGACCTCACTCCGGCAATGGCTGCAGTACACGCCGAACTCTGCAAATGGGTGGAGATGGGCAAAAGGAGAGGCATCGTGAGTGGCTCTGACATCAGAAACGAGTGCTGTCGCGAGGAAAGACAACTTCCCTCAGGATTCTGCCAGACCAATGGTTTTCCTTCATTTTTTTCTTGTTTTTTGAAACAGGGTCTTGCTATGTAGCTCAGTTGGCCTTGAATTCCTGCCTTGGCCCCCAGAGTGGGATCACAGGTATATGCAACCACGTTCAGTGCCTTTTTTTAAAACAAGGGAATGTCTTCTGCAATGTAGGTAAGTCTCTTAAAGCAGAACCACTGTCATGGCAGTGATAGGGTGAGGGAAGACGGGTGGGCCAGCGGGTGGCTCTCAGTGGCCTGTGGGAAACCTACTGCCTCCTCTGGCCCCACAAATGGCAGAGGGCTGGCACATTGGCTGAAAATAATGAATAGCTTGGGAACATTTCAGATCCAACTCAATAGCCTATCCTCCTCTTTTTGAGACAGTCTCTCTGTGTTGCTCAAGTTGGCCTCAAACTCACTGCGATCCTCCTTCCTCAGCCTCCTAAGTGAAGAGATGACAGAAATATGGCTCAGGGTCTGGCTTCTGCCAGCCTACCTTATTGCCTGCCTCTCCTTAGCAGGTAAGATGGCTACATCAGCACTGCTCCACCTCTTTTTTTTTTTTTTGCCATAAAGCTTTTTTTTTTTTTTAATTATCTTTATTGGTACATTATAAATACACATCATAATCGCATTCAACATTAACTGCTCCACCTCTTGACCAGGCACAGGTCCTGACTTTTGGGGGAGACCATGAGGCTCAGCCTCCTCCGCACATGATCTGCTTCAGTCCCCGGCACAATCTGTGTGTCTCCAAAGTGCACACCACTGGAGCCCTGCACTCCGCCCCTTCAGTCCAACTGTCTCTTCCTGGCTGCACTTTGCTCTGTGGACAAACCTGAAATTACACAGCCAACTTTTAAAATTTATTTTGTAGTACAGGGAACTGAATCCAGGTTATAGTCTTGTTTAGCTTTCTCAGCTGGGCATAGTGATCCTCCTGCCTCAGCTTTCTAGGGTGTTGTGATGGAAGGCAAGTGCTACAGATTGAACTCAGGGTTGTGTGCATGCCAGGCTCTTCTCCCAGCTGCCTCTCACTTCTCTGAGGAAAGAAAAGTTCCAGGGTGGAGGTGGGGACCCCTTCCCCATCGTGTAGCCACCTCTGCAAATCACCCAAGCTTGGGTCCTCTGCGCTGTCCTTCTGACAACAGGGACAGTTTTTAGGGCAGAACTAAGAACTAAGGACCAAATAAAATTGATGAAAATACTGAATTATAGCCAGTGGCCTCTTTTCCATTTGATATCCTGAAGAAAACTCCTTTTTATGCTCTTTATTTCACCCTCATTGTTTTTTGAGTCAGAGTCTCATTAATTCAGGCTGGGCTTGAACTCACTGTGTAGCTCAGGGTGGCCTCAGACTCACAGCAGCCTTCTTGCTTCTGCCTCCTGAGTACTGGGATTCTAGGCACGCACCACTGCGCCCCGGCTTAATGTTTATCTTAACAGGGTATAGATTTTAAAAAATGTCTGAGTATATACTTGTGACAAAAATAAGTACATTCATTGGGGGTATTGGTGTATACATACCTACTACATCTCAATCCTTTTAACTGACAGACGATACATAAATTGAACACTCTTAAACATATTTTGCTCCAATTAGTTTTCCAGAATTAATAAGGAAAAAAAATCCAAAAAAATATGTTAATGTAGATTATAACATTAAATCATAAGGAAGACTTAGGAACAGCAATTCTACAGGAAACAATTACAGCAGGCCCTCAAGTTACAACCAGTCTGACACGTGAACAACTTGGGTTAATTAATGAAAGATTCATCCACCTCTTGTTATCTATAGCATGTACCCAGGTAAACATCCATGTCTTAATTGTGTTAACTTAGTTATAATCCGCCCTCGGTCACCAATGGAGTTCATAAATTGAGTCCACTGTATATAATGATTGACCTTATCTATAAAACTGCTCAAAACAATGGTTAACATCAAACTGCCTGCTCAGGAAAAAGTATTTATGGAGGTTCAATAACAACCTGCCCTCCTTATCAGTATATAAATGGAAAAATCAAATTTATGGCCAAGGTCATACACAAAATTTAAATTTAAGTCTCATTTAATTGGTTGTGACAAACCATTATTAAGAGGAGGAAAACACTTTGTGCACAGACATAAAGTCTTTAGATCCTCCCAGAAAACTGTTCTTTGCCTGAGGGAATCCCAGCCTTACACACTACAGAACTGTCAAGTCCTGACAACTAGGAAAAGCAATACATGGGGATCCCAGGTCAGAGGCACAGAACTGCTGCTAAAACCTGGTAGAGGAGATAGGGATCATTTTTGGTTCCTAACAAACTATGAAGGGTGATAAGGTACTACAGAGCTGGACAGGGTGGTGTATACTTATAATCCTAGCAGGCTGGGAGCCTGAGGCAAGAGGATCACAAATTTGAGCTCAGTGAATTAATGATTTAGGAGGACCCTATCTCAAAATAAAAAATGGGTGAGGGATGTAGCTCAGTGTGAAGGGCCTGGGGTAAACCCCTAGGAGAGGGAGAGGGAGGAGAGGAAAAGGGAGACGAAGGAAGAGAAGGGAGAGAAGAACTGAAACACACAGAACTATCAACATACGATTCCGAGGTTTTACAAAGCCTCCAGACAGAAGCTAACTCCAAAGGCAGATAGTGCTAGTTTATTAACTATGCAATAAAAAGGCACATATATAAATAAAACCAGCCAAATAACTAAGATATTAAATTAATAAACTGAACCAAGAACTGAACAAAACTTAAGTGGGCAGATCTGCATCTCTAGGGAGGGAATTATCCTCATGAAGAGGCTGAAAAGGCAAAGCACTTCCCTTGCTTTCCTACTGTTACAACCAGCATATCATAAACCACATGAGGGGAAACCAAGAAAACAAAAATCAATTCAGATTTTTTTTTTTTAAAAAGAAATTGCCTGTCTAGCATTATTCTCCCCAAATAAATGAAGCCTTGAGCCCTTCCTATAAGTGTATCATCTCCTATGTAGAACAGCTTTATCCTTCAAATTTGCTACGGCGAAGCCTCCAGATCCTGGATGACTCACACAGGTGAGACAAGCAGGACAGAAAACAGCCACTGTTCATCCCTAAAAAGTCCACCTACAGCCCTGGGAGCCAGGGGTAGTTTTCTTCTCCCCAAACCTGACAGCCAGTCAGGCAGTGGTAGACTCCTCTAACTCAGGAAAATTTCAGTGAGCAGAGCCAACTTAGCAAGACCCTGTCTCAAAATTTTTCCAAGTGGGAGGAGGATGCAGCTAAGTGGGAGTTTGACTAGCAGGTGGGAGGCTCTGGGTTCAATTTCTAGCAATAAATAAATAAATAAATAAACAAATAAACAAATTAACAAAACAGAAGACCCGGAAGTGTCCTATATCTGGACAGCTCCAAAGCCTGGATGGAACACCTTGGACAGCTTTGCAGAGGAAAGCAGCTATCTTAATGTTTTTGGTTGAAAATCTCCTAGTCTTCTGGCCTCCTTTTTGAAACCTTGTGAATTTTTATTGGTATTTTTTTTTTTTTTAAATGTAGTCCAAGCTGTCCTTGAACTGTGTATACAGCACAGGTTGGCCTCGAATTTGTGATCCTCCTGCTTTTCTACATCTAGCTTCACACTATTAATTCCTGACACCATTTATGTGTTCATGAGTTTAAGCTTCAAACTTGGGATTACAGACTTTCTGCGCCCACTCCAAACCACACCTATTTCTTTGTACAGCCCACAGAATTAAACATTAGGTATCAGTAAGGGTTAAGTTGACTGATGGACTGATTCAGTTCTACATCTCTGTATTTATGTTTTCCTAACAGCTAATTTTAAAAGACAGATTGCTTCCGGCTATCATTACTCTTCCTGGTATATTTTCCTGCATTAAGATGCTCTGAAAACATACATTGCCCAAATGCCACTTTGTGTCTTTGCACTTCTTTAAGTATATATACTAAAATAAGCCATATTAAAATAATCTTTGTTCAGGCTGGGGACGTAGCTCAGTGGTACCGCTGCCTGCCTAGCAAGTGCAAAACCCTGAGTTTGATCCCTGGTTCTGCCAAGAAAACAAACAAACCAAAAATCCTTGTTCTTAACTTTCTAAATATAAATATTACTCCGTTTAGTTTTTCACATTGAACTATGGACACACACCACACACAGCTTGAATGAAGCAAATTTGAGCATGATGATGCACATCTGTAATCCTAGCACTTGAGAGCCTGAGGTAGGAGGATCACCTCAAGTTTGAGACCAGCCTTAGTGAGTTCAAGGCCAGCCTGAACTATATAACAAGACCCTGTCTCATACCACCACCCCTTAAATCAAACAATTCGATGCATCTTAAGAAACCTAGAATTCCCTAACATCCCACACCTCATTATTCCCTAGTAGAAATCTTCAATTCACTCAAATGTTTCTTTTGTTCTTACCTTATCTTGAGTCAACATACTTATGGAGCTGCTTCTCCAAAATTATTATTATTATTTTTTTTTTTTTTTGGAAACAAGGTCTTGCTTTTGTAGTTCAGGCTAGCCCTGAGCTCAGCCTGGAACTCACAGCAATCCTCCTGCCTCTACCTCCTGAGTGCTAGGATTACAGGTGTGAGCCACCACACCTGGCACTGTGGTATGTGGTTCTGATTGTTAGTGGGCATGAGTCTCCATGCCCGGCATTATTGTATGTGGTTACCAGGGATTGAACCCAGGCCCTTGCACTTGCAAGGCAGGTGCCAGAACCACTGAACTAAATCCCCGGCACCCTCCAATATTATTTCTAAGCAGTATTTATTGGCTACCTACAACTTTCAACAGTGGCTGCTCCTTCACCACTCCTAACCTGGCTCTCTTATCACATATACACTGTCCCCCCACAGATCTATTTTGGCTGGATCATGTTCTCCTTGTACATTATTCACCTAGTTAAACATCATTCATCTGAGTACTAAGTCATTTTCCCTTTCCTGTGCATTTTGCTTTTCCTAGAATTAGTAACTGTCTCATTTTTTATATGCTTAGTTTGCGATGTACTTATCAATAATTCATCTCCAAACTCTCCCTCAAATATCTGAGTCTTCTATAAATACACTGAACACTGAATAAACTAGGTACATTTTTTCAATTGGCTGTCCCAAGGCTCCTGAGGCCCCAGTGGGAACTGGGTTATCTGTCTAGGACTGTCACAGCAAGCCCCGCCATCAGCTCTGATCCTTTCACTTACTGTTCTGAATCTAGTCCTCCTTCTTAGGCTCAAAGTCTGCATCCACATGTGACGGATAATCAGGATTCAGAATCTGACAAGATCATTCTCCTGATAATTCTGGAGAGAGTGGTGCACTCTCATCTAGTTTCCAGGACTGTTTGTCAGAGGTGCGATGCCATTCCTGGTACTCACCCTTCGGATGTGACCTGTTTTGTCTCTCTGAAAGTTTGTGTGGTTGCCTCGGCATCCCTGGCCTTTCTCCATCATCAGTGTGGGTACTCAGTAGGCCCATTCAATGTGGAAATGTGCTAACTTCCTGTGGAGAATAAACTTCTGGCTTTCTAAGGTACGGGAGGGGTGACATCCTGCTCTGCAAACTAAGGGGGGGTCCTAAGAGCCATCAAACAAAACCCTGGCTTTGAATCTCGCCTTCTAGACCCTCTCAGAGGTAGCAGGTATCACTGATGCCTGAGCCCTCTAAGGGTTCTGCAGTGGGCCTTCCTGTTTTCTGACTGCCAGTTCACACTCAGCGTACCACACCCTGTAAAATCAGCTACCTAACTGCTTCCAGGGCCCATGTTTCACACCAACATTACTTTTCACAGTCACGCCTTTTCAGAAGAGCTCGGCACAGACACTTGAGTGAGTTCTGGGGAGAGGAAGCCAGTGTTCAGCCCACTCTCTTTGGCAGTCTTCCATTTCTTCTTTTCAAAAAGTCTTTTTGCTTAGGTGGACTCATCACAGTGTAGCTTTTCCTCAAACTCACCCGCATCTCATTCCGTCTCTATCTCTGGCTCGTCCCTTCCAAGCACCCCTTCCTGTCAGGGCCCAGACAGCAGGCGGGCTTCACCCACACTCACTCCCAGCTGTGTTCTCACCTCTGGCTCCCAGGAAAACCCACCCATCCTCAGAGCTCCGATTCCGCACTCCCACCCTGCTTTTTCCTCCGCACCTCACACAACCCACTGCCCAGGAGACTTCTGCAGTCTCTCCCTTCACACCTCTGCTGACCCCAAACTAAGCAGTCTTTTCCATCTTTGAATATAGTACTGCCACCTGTCTCCAGGAATCAGCCAGTCTTTGCTTTTCATCCTCATTCCCACATCCGGTTTATTAGCAAGTCAGACTGAGTCTACCACTCAGACATATTTTTAATCAACTCACGTCTCTCCACCTCCAGTAATGCCTTTAGTGCAGGCTGCTCCCCCCCTGCCCCCTGCACTAGTCTCCAAATGGTCTTCCTACTTCCTCCTAACAGCCAAGGTGATCCTCCTAATATGTAAACCAGCCTATGTTGCTTCTTTGTTATTTTAGTATGTCACTGAAGCTCACTACTGGACACAGGATACAACTCCAATTCTTTTTTTTTTTAGGTTTTTTGAGACAGGGTCTCGCTTTGTTGTTCAGGCTGGCCCCGAGCTCAGCCTCAAACTCACATCACAGCAATCTTCCTGCCTCCACCTCCTGAGTGCTGGCATTACAGGCGTGAGCCACCATACCCGGCACTGTGGTATGTGGTGCTGATTGCCGCTGGGGTGAGACTCCATGCCCAGTATGTTATGTGGTTACCAGGGATCGAACCCGGGTCCTTGCACTTGCAAGACAGGTGCCGGAACCACTGAGCTATATCCCTGGCCACAGCTCCAATTCTTTACCACTCATCTAGAAGTTCTTGCCTGCCTTAGGTCTAACATCCTATGATCTAGGTTTATTTATGTTATTATTAAAATATTTTACTAATATACATGTTTATGGGGTACGATGTTACATTTCATACTGTATGGAAAAACAATGTGTAATGATCGGATCAGAGTAACTGGCATATCCATCACCTCAGACATCATGCATTTCTTTGTGCTGAGAATGTACAAAATCCTCTCTATGAGCACTTTAAAACAGGTAGTTAATTGCTGTCTACCAGAGTTACCTAGAAATTGTTCTTCCTATCTTTATCTTTTTAGGGTGAGGTCTTCCTGCTCAGCACAGGCCAGCCTTGAACCTGCTACGTAGCCCAGGTTGGTCTCAAACTCATGATCGTCCTCTCCCAAGTGCTGGGATTACAGGGGTGTACCACTGCGCCCAGCTCCCCACTCTTAATTTCATACACTCTTCTTGCTTGCTGTATTCCAGCCCCTGGCCTCTGTCACCTGCTCACAGGGACAAGTCACTTCTTGGTGGGCTGCTCCCCCTGCATGGAGTGTGACTGCTCACTGCTCTGGCTGCTAGGTCCTCCTCATCCCTCGGACCTTGGCCTCTCGTCATCCCGGCACACTACAACCCATCTCCTGGAGTGCTCCCCTCCTGCTCTCCCTGCCCTCCATCAGTTTTGTCTCTTCACGAATGTCTGTCGTGCTTTGCGATTATTTAATCTCGGCTCCTGGCTGTCAGCTCCACAGAAGGAAGGAACACATGAGCAGTAAGCGGGCTTGAAACAAATTGGCCAAGCAAGCAAACAAGCATCTCTACTTCCAATCAGTTCTGTGTTTCAAACTACTTCTGTTCCAGCAAAAAGTTCATCTTGTTATAAAAGGGTTTTCATAAGCTTGGAACAGACTTAAAATGCTCCAGAAATTTCTCCTTATAATGAAAAGTTAAAACTACATTCCAACTCTGAGGTTATGACGAATGAAATGACAGAACTTTTCAGCCAGGGACAGAAGGAAAGAATTCATATTTACCAATCCCTTTGTGAGGATCAGGAGGACAGGACACAAATTTCAGCACTTCTGCTCGTTTCTCTCTCAGTCCCCAACGGTAGAGGATTTCTCCATAGCATTTCTTAAAGTCATCAAACTGCTGGGTGTTGGCAGGGTCCAGAAGCCTGAATAAAATTAAAAATATTTTCTATTAGTTTTTTGACAAAACCAAGCTCACAACTGGGTGTGGTAGCACAGGCCTGTAATTCCAGCACTGTGTGTGCGTGCGTGTGTGTGTGTGTGCACTGAGTCAGGAAGATTGTGAGTTCAAAGCCAGCCTGGGTAACCCTGACTCAAAATAAAAAATGTAAAAAAGGGCTAGGGATGTAGCACAGTGCAAAGGCACTGGATTTTATCTGGGGGGTGGGGCAGAGAGAGGGAGAGAAAGGGAGAAAAGGAGGGAAAGAGAGAGAGAGAGGAGAAGAAAAATTAAAGGAGAGGGCCGGAGATTTAGCTCAGTGGTTCTGGCACCTGTCTTGCAAGTGCAAGGACCCGGGTTTGATCCTTGGTAACCACATACCATACTGGGCGTGGAGACTCACACCCAGCAGCAACCAGTACCACATACCACACTGCTGGGTGTGGTGGCTCACGCCTGTAAGGCCAGCACTCAGGAGGCAGAGGCAGGAGGATTGCTGTGATGTGAGTTTGCGGCTAAGCTCAGGGCCAGCCTAAACTATAAGGCGAGACTCAGTCTCAAAAAACCTAAAAAAAAAAAAAAAAAGAAAAATTAAAGAAGAAAGGAAAAGAGAAAGAGGAAGGAAAGAGAAGGAAAAAAAAGAGAGAGGGAGGAAGACGGGAGGGAGGGAGGGGGAGAGGGAAAAAAGCCTGATCACATGCACTTAATATCTTTCTTAAGGCAAGAGTCCTGCCTTTGGAGAATTGAGTTCTGGAACTGCAGCAGTCACTTGAGAAGGTGATCAGTTACCTTTTATTTTTGTCATGCTGATCGCGCTCCCTCTCCCGAGGGTCACTGTAGGTGAGACTCCCAAAGCGGAGCTCTTCAGGAGAAGACTCTCCCCAGGGGGAGGACATGTGCTCAGCCTCTCTCCCAGCTGGAGAAAGCAAAGGGGGGCATCAGAGAAGGCATGAAACCATCGGAAAATCCTCATACTACAGGGTGTGTGCAACTGATTCCCTACAAGAAAAACAGACCAGGCAGAAAACTCAGCAATATAACTAAACAGAACAATTTATCTAGGCATTTGTTTTTAAGGGAACTTGGTTCTAATTAGGAGCACACAGTAATTAGGCAAATTATGGTATAATGATATTGAATGTTGTGCACTGATTATTTATAAAGACTTGTTAAATAACATGAGAAAATGTCCTTGATAAAATTAAAAGCAAAATACAAAATAGCATATATAAACAACCATACATATAGGTGTACACACACACACACACACACACTCACTCGCATAGACTAGAAGAAAACATTCTAGAACTGTTAAGGTTGGACTCCAACACATCCCTTAAAAAGGCTCATTGGAAGGAAGGCATGATAGCCGATGGGCTTCTGAGAAGTGCTGCGACTGTGAGGCTTCTTCCCTCACAGCGGGTGAATCCAGCAGTGAGATCATTATCTGTTACTCTATTGGCAGGTGATGGGAAGAGGTGAGGCCTAGTTGAAGGATCACAGGGGTGTGACCTTGGGGTCTCTGTCTGATTCCTGGCCCCTTCCCCTCTGGATCTCTGTTATTCTCTGCTTCCTAGATACCTGAAGTAGGCAGCTTTCCCCCACCAAGGTTGGATTCTGCCTTCACCAAAGCTAAAAGCCACAGGAGAGGCCAGGGATTTAGCTCCATGGTTCAGACCCCTGTCTTGCAAGTGCAAGGGCCCGGGTTCGATCCACGGTAACCACATATAACAATACTGGGCATAGAGACTCACGTCCGTAATCCCAGCACTCAGGAGGCCGAGGCAGAAGGATTGCTGTGAGTTTGAGGCTGAGCTCAGGGCCAGCCTGAACTACAAAGTGAGACCTTCTCTCAACAACAAAAATAAATGCCAATGGAGCCAGCTGACCATGAACTGAAACCTCTCAAACCATGAGCCTAAATAAACCTTGCCTCCTTCCTGGCATTTCTCTGTCACAGTGACAGAGAGCTAACCAATTCAGGAATGTTAATGGAGGTTATTCCTATGTGACAGATCAGTCAGTGCTATTTTCTTCTCTAGCACTTTTTGTTTGCTTTTCTTCACTGAGCATGTATTATTTTTACTTATTTATTTTAGGTGACAAGGTGTTGCTCAGGATGGTCTTGAATTAATGAACTCCCGTGATCCTCCTGCCATAGCTTCCTGGTAGCTGGGGATAGGGGTGTATAACACAACGCCTGGCCCATAATAACTTTCATAATCAAGAAAATTAAGACCATTTTTTAAAATGAAATTTCAAAAACCTGGAAAACATAAAGACATCCATTCAAGAAATAGACCTTATGGTTAGCTGGGATTGGGTCCAGCTTTATTTCTCTAAACTGAAAATAGTCATGGGAAGAGGTGTCTGATAGGGAAGAGCAGATGATCATAAAAAGGGATATGCGAAGAGGAATCAGGGTTAGGTTTTGGAAGGAAAGAGTAGCAAGTCTCAGCACTAATTTCTCACCATTATAAGATGCAACGCAACTCAGCAAAGTACAGACCTTCTACAAACTAGTCCACTCAACATGCAAGACCAGCCCTCCTGGCAAAAGTAACCCTAACACACTACATTGAGAAAGAAATGAAAACAAAGGAAAAAAAATGGAGAATATATACTGGCTAAAGATGATGAATGGTTCAGGCCTGGAACGTCCCCAAAGCCTGGAATGCTTAGGAACTGGGCTTTCTGGGATGTGAGTGGACCAAGGGAGAGCAACAGCTGACCTGCTGTTAGGAGGTGGGGCAACTGGGCATGGCCTAGAAGAGTGTATCTCCTTCCCTCTGTGCTTCCTGGCTGCCAACATAGGAACAGCTTTCCTTCATGACAGATCCTTCCACTACTCTTTTCCTACCCTGGACCTAGCCAACCATGGACTGGAAGTAGCAACCAAAATAAGCCCCCCCTTTAAGTTGTGAATGTCAGGTACTGTGTCCAATGATAGGAAAGTGACTGAGCCAGATTACACATGCAAACTTGCACACAGCTTCTACAGGACTGAATATCGAGCATAGGCAGTGTCACTCCCAACCAACCTATGTTCCAGCCACCGGTGCTGAGGCCTGGGTCTGACATACTGGAGCAGGAACCCGAGGACGTAAAGCTGGGCTGGATTAAAGGGGACACATAGGATTGGCATTACAACATTGTTGGACATCAGAGTTTACATTACAGAAAGAATCAGATGCAAAACTGAAAGGCACACACTCACATATCGACTGTGAGACACGATGAGATTAGAAGACCGGTTAGGGAAAGACCCGAAGGGGTTCAGCACGCCCTGAGGCCGAGACTGGGCTTCAAACACACTGCAGAGCATAGCCAAGGTCTGAACATCCCGCAGCCGGCAATAATGTGCCAACCTACAGAAACATACAAAGAGAAAATAAAGACAGGACAGAGGAAAGATAATAGTCATGGCCACAGTGGTTACCATGAGGCAGAGTGTGGCTCAACAACCCCATTAGGAACTGGGGCTTTAGAGAGATCCAGGCTCTGGCTACTGTGAGTATGGATACATTTGTCATGGAGTAACAGGTGTTGGAAAATTACAAATGACCAGTACCCAGTCTGAAAACTCCAGCTGGCATTCAGACTTGGGTGCCAACTCAGATGCAGCTTCCCATGAACTGTGTGGGCCAACCTGACATCTGTGTGAGTGGCCACATGCTCTTGGGCCCAATGCAAAGGGAAATGCACTGCTCTTCAGGCCACTTCTGTGTACGCCATTCAAATAACCTACAGCCATGGGACCTTGCCCAGGGCACAGCGCACCACTGCAGTGTGTGAGCCGGCATTCGCTGACTGTGGAGGTGGGATATGAATATGTGTTTGGTGTTTATTTTTCTAGGACTAAGGATTGGATTCAGGGTCTTGTGCATATTAGGTAAGCACACCATTGCTGAACTACACTGCCAGCTCTCTACATTTTTCCTTTTGAGACAGGCTATCACTTAATCGTCCAAGATGACTATGAACTTCAGATTCTTTGGCCTCAGTTTCTTTTTCTTGTCTTTTTGAGACAGGGTTTCACTGTGCAGTTGAGGCTGACCTTGAACTCACTTTGTAGCTCAGGCTGGCCTTGAACTCACAGTGATCCTCCTGTCTCAGCTTCCTGACTGCTGAGATTACAAGCATGTGCCATCATGCCAATCTTGCCTCAGCCTTCTGAGAAGCTCAGATTATAGGCAAGTGCCATCATGTTGGGCACAAATTCGAATTCTAAATAAAACTGACAAGGAATATTTTTATATTTTAGGCACACTTTTCCTTTTCTCTGTCAGGACTACTATGCTAGACTGTGAAGAATCGGGAGGTCTTTCTTTGCCTGTCATAAAATAATGTACCATCCTGCTACTCAGTGCCTAATGTTTTTAAGTGTTTTCATACTCACTCAGTGTATAAAATGGATTGTTACATCTGCATTAAGGACGAGGCAATGGGACAGGAGCAGATGTCCCAGGCCTGGCTTCCGCAAGCAAGGAAAGCAAAATCCAACTCGAGGGATGTGAAGCCCACTGTGCCTTGATGTTGTTGTTTTTTTTTTTTTTTAATTGAAATCTTTATTGGTACATTATATATACTATCATAATTGCACTCCACAATGGGTATTTGTACTAGTATAACACACAACTTAATTCTCATTTTTTCCCATAGCTCTACCCACCTCACCACCACCCTATATACATACAATTTGTTTCCTTTCTTTTTTGTTATAATCTCATTATTTTTTCCCCCTTCACCCTATTACAGTTTGAGTATTTTCTATTTCACAATATAAACATACAATTCTAGAACTCGTTTACATCTTTATTTTCTCATACCAGAGAAAAGATGCGATATTTACCTATCTGTGACCTATTTATTTCACTCTGTGCCTTGATGTTACAAAAAGTCAAGTATCTTACTTGGTGGTAGATTATTTTATATATTATAATTACAGCTCACCATATTTCAGTGCAATAAATTGAACACAAACTCAATGTTTTCACAATTTGCCTGTGAGGGTGAAAGGGTCCTTGTGTTACAAGAATACAAACGCCAACACACAATTCTCTAATCTGTGCTGGGGGCCAAATACCACTGCATCCTAGGAGAAACCATCTCCAGTCCTCAAAAACCTTTGTTCAGACTCTTGTGATTTACAGACTAACACACGAATCTCCAAAAACATGTAAGTTGGAAGGATCACCACTACTTGCCATTAGTGACAAATACAATATAATTCCTTCTGCTGTAAGAAGTTCATTCTGCAGAGCAGTTGTTCAGTCTAAAAGGAAAGATCCTACTTCTCATTCCTCTGGCTTCTGTACCCTCCTCTTAGGCAATAATAGCTAATGCATTTATAGAACTACAATTGACATCACTCATTTCCCTCACTTTTAGCTGTCAAAACGTACAGGGATTCCAGCAGCTGTCGTCCGAATGGATGTCGAGCCCAGGGTGTTTCCAAATCTGGGTCAGACTTGGGACCAAGACAAAGATCTGTAGCTACTGCAGCCAGTGACCAAACCTGGACAGATAAAAGAAAAACACTTAAACTCAAACTGTGAGGAAAAGAACAGAAACCAAGAAAGAGTCACCTGTCCTCCACCTACAGCTCGAAGTCTGGCATCTGAAAGGCAGTAAAGCAGAAACTTATGAGGTTTGGAACCTTAGGCCATAATGGATCAGAATTTGCATTGTAAACAAGACCCTCAGGGAACCTGGGTGATCTAGACAGTCTGAGAAACCGTAACTTTAAAATTTTTACTAAGCAAAGTTCAGGGAAATATCACGGTACAAAATCACTTTGAGGGGGTCATCTGTTTACCAATAACTTCTGATACTTTTTATTGTTTCCTCTGTGAACTTGGAGGTAGCAAAGAAGTGCATTCTGTATAATGTCTAAGTTCTGTACTTTCTAAGCCAAGTAATGAAAAAGGGTTGCCTTCATTACAAAAGCTTTAGTATACTCTCTGAGGTTAAGAAGAGTAGGCCAGGCGGGGGACTTAGCTCAGTGGTACTGCCACCTGCCTTGCAAACACAAGGTTGTGAGTTTGTTCCAGTAAGAAATAAGAAAGAGAAAGAGAGAGAGAGAGAGAAAGAGGGAAGAAAAGAAGGAAGGAAGGAGTAGGCCAAAATAGACTAAATAGACTTGGCTTTCTTTTTTGCTGACACCAAATCTAAGGAGTATCTCATGGGAACTCTAAGAAGTATCTCATGGGAACTGTCAGGAAATGCTAATGTCCATTAAGCATTAAATCCAAGGCTCATGCTGAACTCACTACATCATAACCAAAGCCCCTATCCCTTCAATAACTTCAAAAGTCCAGTATCATTTTTGGTAAATTTTTCATACAGCTGCATACCATTATATGCCCACTAGCTGGAAAATACTATTCTGGATTCTGTATAAAGCTCAAAAGGAGAAATATACAAAATCAATGAAATTATGCAGGACCAATGTGTTTGAAAAATACACGTATTACTTTAAAAGAGAAACTTAGGGCTGGGGATTTAGCTCAGTGGTTCCGGCGCCTGTCTTGCAAGCGCAAGGGCCCAGGTTCGACCCCCGGTAACCACATAACAATACTGGGTGGGGAGACTCACCCCAGCAGCAACCAGTACCACATACCACAGTGCTGGGCGTGGTGGCTCACGCCTGTAATCCCAGCACTTGGGAGGCAGAGGCAGGAGGATTGCTGTGATGTGAGTTTGAGGTTGAGCTCAGGGTCAGCCTAAACCACAAAGCGAGACCCTATCTCAAAGAACCTTAAAAAAATTTTTAAAAAATAGAAAAAATAAAACTAGGTGGCTGGAGTCTTAAAAATCAAGGAAAGCTTAGCATTCGTATGGTTGGAGAGTTACAGGGCAAAATATTGCGCTGACAGAACAACCACGAGTAATTTCCATTGCTGAGTATAATTCTTACACTTAAAGAATAAGGGTGTAGTAGTCAGCAAGGCAGTGGGTGCTAAAGTTGGGACAAGAAGTACTGGGGTGATAGCTGCAGGCTCAAGGTTTTTGTGGGTAATAAAAATGTACTAGAGCTGTTTGTGGTGATGGTTGCACAACTCTGAATAGATTAAAAGCTGCAGAATGGTACATTTTAAGTGGATAAATTACATGAAATGCAAAGTACATTTCAATACAGCTGTTTAAAAAACACTGTAAGAGCTGCCTGCTTTAATACAGGGTTGCGTTCCTCTAAAGATAAAGGCAATTTGAACTTTTGTTAAGATTAAATCATATTGTGGGCTGGGGGATTTAGCTCAGTGGTTCCGGTGCCTGCCTTGCAAGTGCAAGGTTCCGGGTTCAATCCACAGTAACCACATACAACAGTGCCAGGCGTGTTGACTCACACCCACCAGCAATCTATATCACATACCACAGTGCTGGGCGTGGCGGCTCATGCCTGTAATCCTGGCACTCAGGAGGCAGAGGCAAGAGGATTGCTGAGTTCAAGACCAGCCTGAACTACAAAGTGAGACCTTGCCTCAAAACAAACAAAATAAAATCAAGTCATATTTTTAAACTGAACATCTCTAGCTAAAGGGACACTTTGGTAAATATTTTATGAACTACTTTTTAAAGTTAAATAAAATCCACTATATGCTTTAGGGCCTTTCCAACTAAGTACTGTACTCATAACCAAAACATCTAGGAATCTGGGAAGCTGTTCTAGCCCTACAGATGGGCAAAAAGAATGGGAAAGGAATTGTGAAATAGAAAAAAACATGCTTTGAAAATGTCGCTAGTCCACAACTATCAAGGGAAAACCGTGTGCTCTTACAGAAAAACCCAGAGCTCCACCCTGAGGGATGAACAATACCTGGACAAGATCCTTCCTTCCAACAAGCATGGCAGAAGTGGCATTCTTCTGACATGTTTCCTGAATATCATTCACGTTCAATCTGAAAAATTTTAAAAAGAATAAAAGTTTTTCTCTTTTCAAACTTTGTGTGTCCTCTCGGTTTAACACACTAAAAACCGCCTCTCTGGTTGTCACTTGAAATATTTTACCTGCATTGCCCTCAAGGTCCTTTCTATCAGATATAAGGGAAAGGATCAGCTAGAGATGAAGTTAATAGGGATGTGGGGTTTGCTTGGGGAAGGTGAAAGTCCTAACCACTGTGAAGTCAGGAAAAGAGGCCATACTCAAATACTAATTTGCTGACTAGTTTTTCTGTAGCACTTCCAAGGCTAAGGGGATTTTAATATATACAACAGTGACTATGATTCCCACACAGTACTGTGCTGTGTATACACCACAAAAGAAATCTTTTCACTGTGTTTAGGTTCAGGAAGGAGACGGGGAACTAGAAGTTGACCTCTGCGAGCTGCTCACCCACTTCCCAGTTCTCTTCAACCAAAACAGCTGTGTTTTGATCTGTTTTACTTATTAGGTGTGGGAGGCAGAATTCTAAGATGGTCCCTGAGATTCCTGCCCCTGTCATGTATATCTTGTACAATCCCCTCACGCTAAATACAGGTCGCGTGGGACCAGTGAGTACTGATGGGATAGCATGCCCCTGATTACTAAGCAGTTGACTGAGTTTGTTAGTGGATGTGGTTATCGGGGGGTGGATGGGCCTGACCCAAACAGGAGGGGCAGGTGATGGGTCTGTGAGCTACTCCTGCTGGTCTCAAGGAAAATGAACCTCACAAAAGCTTCCTACAGCTGTAAGGGTCTGAATTCTAACAACTGAATGAGCTCAGAAGAGGACCTTGAGCATCCGAAGAGACCACCATTTAGCCAGTGTAGTAATTTCATTTGGGTGAGATTGGGGGCAGAGGCCTAGTGAAGTCACACCCCAAATTCTGATCTACAGAAACTAAAAAATACTAAATAAATGTATGTTGCCCCAAACTGGTAAATCTGCAATAATTTGTTATGGAGCAACAAAAAGCTAATACACTGAGCTTCTTCTAAAACTGCTCTTAGGGCTGGAGAATTAGCTCAGTGGTTCTAGCGACTGCCTTGCAGGCAAAAGGTTCTGAGTTCAATCCTCAGTACAGCCCCCCCCCAAAATAAAACCAAAAAATAAAAGCAAGTGCCAGGGATTTAGCTTAGTGGTTCTGGTGACTGTCCTGCAAGCACAAGGGCCTGGGTTTGACCCCCCGATAACCACATAACACAATGCAGGGTGTGGAGACTCATGCCCACCAGCAATCAGAACCACATACCACAGTGCTGGGTATGGTGGCTCACGCCTGTAATCCCAGCACTCGGGAGGCAGAGGCAGGAGGATTGCTGTGATGTGAGTTTGAGGCTGTCAGGGCCAGCCTGAACTACAAAGTGAGATGCTGTTGCAAAAAAAAAAAAAAAAAAAAAAAAAAAAAAAACTGTTCTTGAAGAAAATCTTTCAACATTAAAGAGAGAGAGAGATTTGCCAGTCCTAAGAAGCACAGCATAATTGCAATCTTGAACTTACATATACAGTTCTCCCAGGGACTTGTGAACAGGAAGGAGGCATGAAACATCCTGGATGACGACCTTCCCAGCGGCCTTGATGGGTCGATTACCAGAGTCTGAACCCTCACGCTTACTTTTCCATCTCCTTGATTTCTGGGGGAGATGTCAAGATGTAATTAATTGGGACTTTTGGGGGTGGAAACCTATGGTTGCGGAGCTCACATTTGCATCATTGGTAATTTGCGGAGACTTTAAATTACATCATGCCCAAAATTACAAGAATCAGCATCTGTAGGGAATAAAGGATGACAAAGGGCACTGATCCAAATCCTAACAGGAAAAGAGGCACCTACTGCAGGGCTGTCTACACTCTGCAGGTGCTCAAAAATCAATATCAGGAAGCCAGAATTAATGAATTAATATAATAACAGCAGGTAAATACGTTAGTAAAGATCCCCAAAATGTAGAAGAGTGAATTTTAAGCTTGAGTTCAGTACTAGGTTCAAAGTTCTTGCCTGAAACTATCAAAGTTTTTTCTTCTTAGTTTCAAGAGGGTATGCTGAAATTTTAAGTCACACACAGCAGTGTGGGCTCTGCAAACCTTAATCTATGGAGGAAGACAAAGAAATGTGGCAGCTTGAAGACAATCATCTTTTTTTTTTTTGTTTAAGCAGACCTGAATGGTTTCTAAAAGTGATCATTTTAGAAGGTCAAAAATACTCAAGTCAGAGGATTTGAGTAATGGACACAGGAGATCATGTGTCCCATCCCTGAGCTGTCCCAGTAAGTGGCCCTCGGTAAGGTATCTGTATGTGTGAAATGGGAAATGTCCTGGAAAATGAGAATTATTAGTGTCACCCCATCTGGCATCTTCCAGATGACAACCAAAAAAAGAGAGGAATATTGTATTTCATTTCCAGAAGTTAACAAAGAGGTCATCAAAGTGAGTCAACTAAGGAAGGGAGTGACATATTTATCAATGAAGGAGACAAAAAGGAGCAAGTGAAAAGAGCCTGCAATTGGGAGTCAGAAAACTAAGCCTAACTGGTCTTGCTCTCTATAGGCCCCTGAGCAAATTAATTTTTTATTGCAGATTTAGTCTCATGCATGTCACGCTTCCTTTGCTTGCTGACAACTTGTGGATAATGATGAGCTCTGCTGTCCAATCTCACACGGTCAGTAAGGGTACAATAAAAAGATAAGGGTGCAAACTACACAAACTGAAAAGTGTAACCTAAAAATATCTACTTATTATGAAAGCACATACATTCCGAGGAATCTAAAACACCTCATTATTTAATGACTCATAAAAAGTTCATTTCCACAAGTGATTTTTACATAGTCACTCTTTTGTGAATTAGTCTTGGTCTAAATCTGGGCATTTCTGACCCCTGGTGTCCCAGCTAATCCCAAAGGTGCCCAATGCATGTAATTGTAGAGGGCTAGCATGTGTCTCAGGACTCACTAAACCCAGGACCCCTCGACTCAGCACCAGCCACGTAAGCAGAGAAGTCCAACTGAAGCATCTGTGTACTGCTTCTCATAGTGTGGAAGTACATGTGCTGCATTATCTATTTAGAATCTTCACCCGTTTGATTTTAAGCAGTTCTGTTACTATTTACGACTTATCTGTACAAGTATTGTGTATGTGCTATCGTTGTTTTGTTTTGTTGTTTGTGGTATTGGGGATCCAACTCAGGACCTTGTGCTTGCAAGGCAGAAAGTGCCAGTGAGCTAAATCCCTGGCTCCCGTGTTTTTTTTTTTTTTTTTTTTTGTCTTTGTTTTTATTTGTTGTGGTACTGGGAATCGAACCCAGGGCCTTCCCTCTGGACCATCTCCCCATTCCTTTTTTTTTTAATTTTGAGGCAGGTTCTCACTATGCGCTAATTTTTCTAGGCTAGAGTGTTACTCTCAATCTTCCTGTCTCAGCCTCCCGAGCAAGTCATTATTCTTGAGTACAAGATGATTAATCTATTATTTAGGGGTAGCCCTTCAATTCTCTAGTGCTTTGGTTCTCTTCTAAAAAACTATGTGATACTATCAACAATACTCTCCTTTAGTCACTAACATCCTGCTTTGGGTGCAGGAAAGGGAAGGGCATGTTAGAGAGCAAAGAGCCTGTCAGAACGGGCAGGAGCCAGGCAGTGTTAACTGACACAAGACAGCTGTAGCCACTCATGGACTCAAGACCATGCTGGCCTGATGTACAGGGGTCATGCAGTGTACACCTGCCCTGTGGTGACAGTGAACAGCACAAGGTGCATAAGTAACCAGCCAGAAAAGACACGCTCACAGATACCACACATCTGACCATCTCAAAGGGGACTTAGAGTACTGAAGAAAATCTATGCTAAAAAGATTCCACCTAGAATGGAACATGACCAGTTTAATTCAGTCTTTCAGGTTGACTGGAAGGCTTCTAACACCGTTCCAGGAAGTTGCTCTGGCTCCTCATTATAGAGAAAATGAGAAGCACTTGAACAATTGGAGAACTCATGACAGCTGAAATAGACAGAAGCCTCACAAAGGATGGAGTCTTCTAGTATTCAGAAAACATTGAAAGAATCACAATTTTCTGGCTTTCAAAGCAAACCTAATAAAAGCGTGTTATTCATTATATAAAGCCTCGTGTCAAAGTGGCTCATCTGTGAGCAGCCTGGTTCATGCAGAAACTGACAGTGAGCATGTCCAAGTGTACAGATGCCTGACATAGGACTTCAAGTCTTGCCTGTGGTTGTCATAGCCACATTAGCACCTACTGAACAACAGCTTACCCTGAATGGCACAAAGCTCACGGAGCTCCCTGACACAGAGGGATTGCACCACTGTGTAAGGGAATGTAAGGCATAGTCAAGGTCAGTTACACAACTGCGACTGGAACTGGCCCATGAGGCTGCTAAGCCCATTCTTGTTAATTAGCTTTTCACTATTGTATATGATTTTAGGTTAACAAGGACAAAAATTAAGTCCTGACAAAGCTGTTAACAGCTTAATTGGACTATTTTTAAGCAGATTCATTTCTGTATGTAAGGTTAACATTTGATTCAAGTATTGCCTACCCCACATTGTCTTACAGCTACTGAGTTCTTCACGCACTCTTCTGCTAAGCATCGTGACTGTAGATTCAGACCCCAACTCTGTATTTCAGGCTGCATTTGAGAGTCTGCTCCACATGAGTTGTGTTTAGTTCAGCTGGAGAAAACTCAAGAGTCCAAAGAGATGTCTTGTCTTAAGACTCTTTGCACTCTTGGGTTATAGAGATCGTAGAAACAAACCAGCGTGCCGTCAATAAATACTTGGTGAAAATGTAAAGAGTGGTCTTTGACCAGTTTCTGCGATTATCCTTCATTAAATTAGGGAATTCTGTATTTCCTGGGATTTCTTGAGACACCAGCCTTCCAGGATTTTGTTTGATATGTACTCGGTGAACAGGAAGAGCTTTCTGGAACCTTACTCTGCTGTCTGTAAGCCCACAGTAGAAAGCATTTCCCAACATGGCATCAGGGTATTCTAGCTGCCACCAGGAACCAAACTATAAAAGCCAGTATGGGAGAGTACTAGTAGTGTTTTTAATTCAGCTAGGAATGACTGCAAAACATTATCAAAAATTCTTAAAGCATTACAAAACACTGCTAATTTTGGTTGTGTTCTTAATTTGATGCTACATCTTTCCTTTAGGCCACATGGGTCACACAGTAATCCTGATGGGTAATTATTATGGAGATTCAAATACAACAGTGAAGATATACTAAATTTCTATAGTCAAATATTAGTTGGGACTAAGATCTGATGTTGTCTGTTCAACAAAAAGATGGATAAATTTTCGGGAGTTTTCCTCCAGGACTGTGGCAACAGAAAGCATTCTTGTTTCATCCACACTTTCTCTGAAACTGACTTCACCTTTAACATTTTGCAGGCCATTTGGGGGAGTTTCACTTATCTATGCAACTGTTAGGTAACAACAACTTCTACCAGGACTCTGTTGCTGAGAACCTTGGCGCTCCAGGCTACAGCGGGTTCTCCATCCAGGATACCGAAGAGCCCTTGGACTAAAATGTCCTCACCCTGCGGCGCTGCTCCAGTCCCACTCTAACCAGCTTCAATGTGGGCACTTTTCTGTGCAATAAAACTGGTACTTCTGGGAGGCAAAGGAGTCTTGTGTTTTTCTTAGGTCTTTTCAAAGCTCCATCCACAGAGAATGTCCCTACTCCACAGATTTCATGAGAAAGGACTGAGGGAAGAGAGACAAAGCAAGACAGACAAATTATCACGCGATGAGCTACAGGATGCCCCTCTTGAACATCCTGGGAAGGTGTTCGTGGCATACGGCAAAGAAGACAGGGAGGAAGGGGGAGGAGGGCACTGGTGCAGATAGCATTGAATGACAACCAACAGCCAGCTTGCGACTGTACCCACAAGTGTTACTGCTACAACTGGAGGCAACATCGATGCCAATAAATGGGTTAAATGTAAAAACAGCCCAAGAATAAGCCACCAACTGCTTCGCAGCAACCCCATCAACAATGCATAATCAGCACAGTGGGCAGGGAGCCAAAATGAGTTCCTATTCATTCCTATTTTTAGAGCAGTGAAAACAGGGACTTCTGGAAAATCAGTAGAGCCTCAATGGTTGGGCTGACTGGGACCAGCTTTTTGAGAAGTGGCCTTGCCAGTGGCTCGACCGGCAAGTTGTTGGTAGCAGTGGTATTTGCTCATCAGGTTCCTGATTTCAACTGGTTTTTATGTAAAAAGGCTGCAGGACTGTTCCTCTAAACACTCTTTATACCACATGAAATTGATCTGAAGCCTCAAGGCTACCTTGAGGTCACCTTGGCACTACTGAAACATGAAGGGGTTGGGAGGAAGACAGAAGAGGGGAGATGGCCAATGGGAGTGAGTAGGAAAGAAAGGACAAAGAGGGGACAGCTATAGCAGAGATTTATTGTAAAAGGCGAAATATTGATAAGGAAAAGAATTTGTTCTGGAAAATTCCTGAAGGATAAAACCAGCTTATATATCATACCAATGAAGCAGGTGGGCACTTCCCTTTCTGAGCTAGACCAAAACTACAAAAATAGAGGCTAAGTGACAGAAGCCTCTTATATCTTCCTCTGCTCCCCCCATGCCAAAGGTAGGCGTCTGAAACTCTATGGTATTATACTAATACTCCAAGTGAAAATAGGTAAGCTAAAGTCATTTAATTGAGATCTTGCTAAGAGCCCAGTATTGAGTTTCATTTGCAAACAAGTCCATTTGTGATTGTCCCCAACATTTACCATTTGTAACCCCACACTGGAGCAAGGAGGCAGTCCTGGGAGCCGGACTCCTCAGAGAGAATTTATTGCTGCTGGTCCTGAAAGCCAGCTAGCCTGTCATTTCAGGTTCCTCAAAGCCAGGCAGGTGGCATGTTATTCTTGGGCCTTTGGGTAGAGACAAGATTAGTTAAGGAGAGCATTTGCACAGCGCACAGTACCGGGAAGTCGTTAATTGCTTGTATGGACCAACGTCGCCGGGCAGAGCGAGGAGACATCTGTGCGTGAAAACGTTACACCCAGGAAGAGGGAAAAAAAA